>JALBCR010004556.1:0-26133 GCA_030710515.1 Abscondita cerata
TTAACCCTATGATGCATGATCAACTTTTTTGCACCTATGCATATGATGGGTCCGTTGGACCCTCATATACAGTGAGTTGAATAAAAGAGTTTACTATTGATTTAACTGTTATTATTAGTTTAATAAACACTAATTTTGATATAATAAGAACTAATTATAATAAATTAAACACTGTAGTACCAGAGTAAGGAAACTGAAATTACTATTATTTTAATGCATTAAACAATTATTACAAATTACTTTACTGTGCTCTTTACAAATATTTTTGTACATCTACTACATGTTTGGGTAGTTTTCCTGGATATTTTACATGGACAAGCGTAACATCGTTTTTTCATTACGGGTTTTGGATTACTATCATGTTGCGGAGTATTTACGTTCTCAATAAAAAGATTAATACTGGCTTTTATGGTACTACTGAGGCGGGGATTATTTGATCGCCTAATCATGAATGGGATTATTAACTGGTTACAAAGTTCTTTGATGAATAGTCGACGTTTGTGGGATTTTGTAGCTTCGAAATCTTGATTTTCGGATGTATACAGCAGAAACCCATTCAATGCAGCAATGTCAAGCATATTATAAAATATTGCAAATGGCCATCGACGCGTTTGCCTTTTACATGTGTAGTTACTAACCATTTGATCCATTTGATCCACTCCACCTTTTGTTTTGTTGTAATCTTCAATAATAATTGGTTTCTTTTTGGGCTTACATAATTTATTGCCGCATCATGGTGCATAGAACTGACCAATATTACTGATTTATTTTTTTTTGGTACATAACTAACAATTGTTATGTCTTTAGTGAATCCAAATATAGATGAAAGTACTTCCCTGTCTTTATTGGCTTTGAATTGTGGGGAATTTCCCGCTTATTTTTACGTAAAGTTCCCACTGCTGTAATTCCAATGGTTAACAAATTTTCAAGTAGAGGAATACTCGTAAAAAATTGTCAATAGTCAAATTTCTGTTTGAATTTTTAATTGGTCCAATCAGACTTTTCACAATATGTGTTCCTAAATTCTTTTGAGTTTCATCACCGGGTTGCTTGCCAAGGTATACTATACCATTTATGGCGTAGTTATTTTTACTGTCGCACAACCAAAAGAATTTAATGCCATATTTTGCAGGCTTACTTGGCATGTATTGTATAAAATTGCATCGTCCTCTATATGCAAGTAACTGTTCATCAATAGTAACATTGGAATTTGGTATCATAACGGTATTACACTGTTTGATAAATAAGTTCCATATATATCTTATTGGCGCCAGTTTATCAGTTTGGAGTCTGATCTGTCTAGTTCTTTTATCATCGAATCGTAGAAATCGTCTGATGTATTCAAAACGATTCAAAGACATAGTCGCTTTATACAAGGGATTTGAACACTTATCGAGAAAGAGCTCCCTAACTGGAGAATCCCACCTTTTTTCGACTCCAGCTAAGAGAAGTAAACCAAGGAACGCATTTATTTCATCTAATTCTAGATCATGCCAAATTTTATTTTTTATTGAATTCTTTTTTGCTTCAGAATTAGTGCATAAAATTATTTCCTCTAATATCTCCTTTGTCAAAAATTGACTCCATGCATCTTTCAGTGTCAATATTTGATTTTTTTTTGCGGGTCCAGGAACAAAACGTATAATATTGTGGCATCTAGTTTTTACTTGTGCGGGAGCATTTTGTTGCCATTTGTAACCATTAACACCAGTGATTTCAAATTGAAAATTTGAATTTGTATCTGATATTACTTCTTCTTCGTCATCCGTTTCGCTTTCTGAAGAAGATTCTATTGTAGGTTCATAATCATCATCGTCAATCATTTCTGTTGTGTTAGCAACACAATCCGACAACACACTTGAATTAGAAGACACGTCTGATTCTGCTTCTTCATACCACCGTAACACAGTCTTTTCAAAATCTGGATCTGTGGCACGAACAGTACGTTTCCTACTGGTGGAAGCCATTTTTCTGAAATATGCGCATCTATATAATATGTATGAGAGGTTTGCTATTGCTATTATTATTACTATGATTCCACTGTATTTCTCCGAATAATTGTTATTCTGATTTCAATGTCAGTGCACTGAACATTTCGAATAGTATAGACAATATTGACGTGATTTAGCGTAATGTAGTTGTACTATAGGAAGAAAACAAAAAATAATACTTACGGGTAATATATCAATGCAACAATTTTGAAAAATCTCAATTGTGCCTGCACTAGCACTAAAATTACAAAACCGTTAGACACAACAGATAATTGTGAATATACAATGTAATAAAGCGTCCGTTAGTGGTTACGCTGAAGACTTAACCTCCCTCTCTTCTTAGTTTAGCGCACGCGCATAACAAGAATTATAAAACGAGAATAAAAATAAAAAGATAGGTTGTAACTCATTGCAAAAGAATGTGCTGTAATTAAGTAAGGGTCTGTTGGACCCTACGTATGCACTAGTGTAGTATCGTTATATAATGTTAACATACTGCTAAATAATTTTTTAATACAACGGTTTTGCCATAACAATGTTTATAAGGAACCATTAATAGTATATTTAAACAGTATTATAGCTAACGCAGAAATTAATTGAAATACGTAGCATTTAGAATCAAGACGGGTCTTTTAGACCCCACGTATGCATTGTAGGGTTAAACCATTAACAAAACTAAATTTAATTTATTTCTTTTTCTTCCATAAACACATTTTAAAAAATCAATTTTTCTTTTTTTTTTTTTTTTTTTTATTTTATTAACAATAATATTTATAATTAAATTATTATTTATTTTTAAATTATAAAATAATAACTTATTAATTAATTTTTTTATTTTTTTTTTTTTTATTCTTTATTTTTAATTTACTTTTTTTTTAACAAAAAAAATTAAAATTATATTTTTTTTTTTTTTTTTTTTTTTTTTTTAATTTTAAAAATTTTTTTTTTTTATTTTTTCTATATTTTTTTAAACTTTTTACTTTTTTCAATTTAAATCCCAATCAGTTTTCTCATTATCTAACAAAAACTTTACATGATCTGCTATGGGACCTAATTGGTTAACACTAAATAATAATTTTGATGGGCTATTTCCGTTCTTTTATTTATCGTACTGTTTATTGCAAACTCTACAACGATTAAAATTTCTGGCCATTTTCTAGATTCAACACTAAGTTTTAAAATCATAGGAGTGATATCGCGGTGAAAACGTTCAATCTGCCCGTTTGCTCGAGGCATACCAGAAGAAATTTTTGTGTGTTCTATCTGTAACTCATGGTTCAAAAACTTTTGAAGTAAATGCGGTGCCTCGGTCAGAAACTATACGTTTACACTTACTATACATTGTAAAATAAATTTTTAAATATTTCATTATTTCAGTCGCGTTTGTTGTTTTACATGCAAAAGTTTTATAAATTTTGTAAAACCGTCTGCAATCTTAGTATGTATTTGTATCCAGTAGAACTCTTTTCAAAAGTCCTAAATGATCAATATGAATTATATTAATAGGTAAATCACCTTTTGGAATTGGGTAAAACTGACCCTCCTTTTACCATTGTTGGAGAAAAACTATACATTTTAGGCAATTAGATATGTAATTATCTACTTTAGACTTTATGTTTGGAAACCAGTAGTTTCTGCGTATTACCTCGACACATTTTGTTGCACCTATGTGACCTAAATCATCATGACTACTACGAATGATGTTAATTTCCATCGACTTGGGCACGTAAAATAATAAACTTAAAGAATTCTCTGTATTATTGGAATGTTTACAATACAAAAAACCGTTGTTTAATTCGAAAAATTTTGATTCACTTTTTCAATTCATCTTTAATTTCGGCAATATCTGAATCTGTTTCCTGTTTAACCCATTAGTGCATAAAGTTTATCTGTGCTAATTTTTAAAATAAAAACAAATAAATCTTTTATTTTTAATCAAAATCAAAAGAATAATTTAACAAAAAAAATTTTTTTTACATTTCTCCAGAAAAATGTGCCCGTTTTAACGGACACTATGCATACCGTTCCGATAATAAAGTATATTTAAAGAAAAATAAAAAAAAAAAAAATTTTGTATGATATATTTTAAAACACTGCTTTGGATAGAGTGCACAGTTGCATTTCTCACATATGAAATGCTTTTTACCACAAAGTTTGCATCTGCGTTCGGTTTCATTGTACACTAACAGATGGTTCCGTTCATCGTAACGTATATTCTCGCTAGGTGGTCGGACCAACTTTCCTCTTGATGATGGTTCCCGTATGTTGTTAGTAAATCCTAGACCTTCTGAAGATTAAAAGACTTGACGCTAAATTATCATTTTGTCGAATCTTCCTCATAAGAAGCCAAGCTGTTTGAAATACAAACATCTAACAAATAGACAAAATAGGCCACCACCATTTTCTCTCTCTCATTCGAGGTTGCGATAAGTTGCTACTACTTGATCCATTTTGTCTACTCCTCCCATTCCCCTGTTGTAATGGGCTATCGGTTTTAGTTGGACAACAGCAATCTTAGTCCTACTGTCGCGCGAATATCTGTTACAAGTTCCTTCTTCAACTGGATCATAATTAGTTATGCATGTAACTGTTTTATTATCTTTCCACCTCATTAGTGATATTTTATTATCAGTATCTGTTCGATAGAATTCATAGACTTTCATAAGGCTTTTGATACGGTCGAGTTAAAGGCTCTGGTTAAAGCATTGATGAGTTTCGGGTAGATTATAGGTACTCAAAACTGATCTATAACATATACAACAACACCCAACTATGTCGATTAAATTACACGAAAGCAGACAACCTATCGAAGTGGGAAGAGGGGTAAGACAGAGAGACCCTATGTTCTCAAAACTCTTCATAACCATATTAGAACATGCATTTAAAAGCTCGACTGGGACTCAAGAGTATCACCATAGATGGACACAATCTTAATCACCTCAGATTCGAACTGACGACATGGTCCTTGTAGCTGACAATCTCAGGGAAATAAAACAAATCCTCCACGAACTTAACCACGCATGCGCCGAGATTGGTTTGTAAATTAATTTCTCTAAAACCAAGATCATGACTAATTTGGTTTTGAATTAAACAATCCCTAACTCATGGATAGGAAAAAAGCGCCCGTTGTAGGCTACTTCAATCCCCGGATCTGTTTGTTTTAGACTTTTATTTATGGGAACGTTAAATAATAGGGTGCATAAGAAGACATACGCCACAGAAGATAATCGAAAGCTACAAATTATGTTTAAAGCGATGTACTATGTGCATTAACCACGAATATTAACATTACTTTTATTAAAAAAACTTACAATAATTTAATTATGGCTTTCCAATTAATGATTGGGCTTTCTTTTAGAGTTTGGCCTTGTAGGACTTCATTACATGTTAGTTCTTCCGAATAGAACGTTTGTACTGTTATTATTGCGACGTTATTTTGTTAATTTATTAATTGTATTTTACTGAACAGAATAAACAACTCCCCACAAACTAATTGAGCTTGTAATTTTAAAATTTAAAAAAGGTAATACCTATCTAACTTCCATTTCATTATTCAACTTGACGCGTATCTTAGTAATTGTTTCCATTGCGCACTATTAAAGTTTTAAAAAAATCATAATTAACCATAGGTGATTTATTGTATACGTTAAATAAAAATTTAGATTAGACTTCAAGTATTTACCACAAAAATACCTAAAACTTTTCCTTCTATAAATTTTTGTAATGGCAATAACAACAACAGGCACCAAACAAATTTACATCAAAAATCTTATTTTTGAAATATCTAGTTAGTCGTGTATTTTATCGAAATAACGAAAAGCACATTTTATTAAACTGAAAAAAACTACAATTTTTTCCCATTTAACCGCTTCCTTATCTTTAGTAGTTCCTGAGTTCTCTGTGCTTAACATAAAAAAAACTCACCCTGTATAATCAGGACAGAGAATTCAAAATATTGCTTAACTTCAGATGTTGTTAGATATAAGCTTTATCCGTTAAAATTATATATATATTTACAACCCTCCATTAAACTTTTGTTAATTGACAATGCTTCCACACTATGTGCAACAGTGTCTAGTTCGTTTCCACCACATTCACAATTTGGATTAGAAACCGCATCACATTTAAACAACATCTTTTTTGATAAAAGCCCGGGACTTCTATTGTTGGATCATCAATGAAATGTTTATTGAAATGACGTGTTGATTCAGAGTTAAGACTATTCTATAAAAGAAAGAGAGAGCATGAATCGTTCATTCTCTATTTAAAATAAATCACTAAACTTAATTCACGGTCCTAATTGTTATATTTAAATAGTGTAGTAAATTGAGATACATTTTTGACACAAAATAATAGTAGGATACCGCTTGTGTCATTTAATTGTAAAATCGTATAAAGTACCTTATAGTCATGTTTTATACAGAAAATTAAATTTTAAAACATTTAAATACAAACAAACTTGCTTTATTCATTTCTTTTCAGTTGAATAAAAAGTAATGAACCAACGTTAATGGTGTAAAAAAAGTTGTAGAGGGTGAAAATACGAATACACCAGTTAGACTTGATCGGATAATAATTTTCGAAAAAAATTGGAAAAAGCGAAATATATGTGTTTTTCTTTTAAAATTTGGAGATCACCGTTATTTTTTAAGATGTAACGTTAATCATTCGGGATATAGAATGTAATTATACGTACTTAATGTGTACAAAATCTTGCAATTGTCCAAAGCAATTAGTTTATGCATAAATGCGATTTAAATTTTTAATACCATATCTTAAAATGGAGGCTGAATGCTCGTGTGGTGGTCAGATTGCCAGTAATAAAAAAATGGTTTTGAAGGGGAAAATAGAAAAGAGGAACAAAACGTATATTCTTATTTTTCGATAAAATGATATTTAGAGAGGCCAAAAATGCGTCCAATATATTGACTGAAATTGACCGTATATTTTAAATTTATGAGATGTAAATTTTATCATTTATATTCACTCTAAATTATTATTTTCAATAATTTTTAAATTTATGAATGTCCATTTTGATCATTTATATTCACTCTAAATTATTATTTTTAATAGTATTAGCCTATGGAATAAACAGTTCATATGACAGATTCTAATTGATTTTTCTTAGAAAATAATGATAAAATCTATAAAAGTCTACTTTAAAACAAAAATGTAAAGCTAAATTCAGAACAGCTTATACTACTACACTCATTTGGAAAATAAATTCGTTTCTCAAAGTTGAATGGTGAGGTGGAGTGCAATCTCAACTTTGACATTCAACAAGGTACATAAATTGAGTAACTTATCACAAGGACATTTGTAGAGATTGAGTTATGTCTACAATATAGGGGTTTGCCGGTCTGTCCTCAATTCTCTACTTAAATTATAGTGACTAGTTTTGTCTATGAATCACATTTTGTGGTTGAGCTACGATTTTATCTGAGTTTGAGTGTAGGTTGATATTGGGTGATATCTCTGAATTTGGTCATATTGACAAAAATTTTCAAAAGGAATTACCCCAAACCTACATGAGATAGGTGTAGGTAAACCTAATACAGATAAATAGTAAGGTGTTCTATTTGAAAGAAGATAATAACCATGTGACTTTTTAGTATGGCGACTTATTCTCATTTCTAAAACACCCTGAATAATAGAAATTACAATTTAGCATTTGCAACCGATATACAGGGTTTTCAAACTTAAGTCGGCACTATTGTTAACTTTGTTATTATTAGAGCTACAGGGTCGGTTAAATAAAACAAACTAGTAGCATTTGTTTCTCTCATCACTATAGTGAAAACAAGAATAAAAATCGAACATCGCATTCATGAGTTATGTCAAATTGTTCCATTTTTCCAAATAGGTCATCTTATGTACAATATGCTCAATCGATAGAAATTGAATACTGAATAAAAAGTATCTTATTCTTTTTATCCTAAAGTCAAAAAACCAACAGAGCTTTGATGATTTTTTCAAATAAGTTTTTAAGTGGCTGTGATTTTATAAACTACAATCGTTTGTTGTATAAATGTCATCAAGTTAAAATGTCAAATTGAAGTTTCACTGGTAAACAGTTTACAGCCATAAGCGTTTACAGTCGGTCTCAAAATGCTTGGACTAAGACGGTGACGTTTTGAGCACCTAATTTGAATTTTTCTTTTAATGTTCACAGAATAAATTAAAATAAACCATATCCTTTCGCTTCATGGATATTCTTCTCTTTTCATTTTATTTACCACTTCTGCTCAATGTAAATATTTTGTATGTTAATTTATCCCCATCACGAAATATATTTTTTAAGAGTCTGCTGTGAGCAAGATTCAAACCGCCTTGACCAACAGTTTTCCCACTAGTAAATTTGACTACGTCTTGGCATTACTACTCGACCACCCGCGGGTCTGATATTCTTCCTACTTTTTATTTTGTTTAGGCAAAGTTATAACTAACTGCAACCACATAACCAATTTGAAAAATATGAACAGCTCTGTCATTTTGACTTTAACTCTGCTATTTTGACATTAGATACAAGATAATGGGACACTTCTTTTTTCAGTATTCAATTTCCTATTGATTGAAAAAATTGTATACAGAGTGTCGCAACTCGCGAACGCGATGTTTGAATTTTATTCTGTTTTACACCATAGTGATGGAGAGAAACGAATGCTACTAGTTTGTCTATTTAACCGACCATGTGGCTCTAATAAGAACAAAGTTAGCAATAGTGCCGACTTAAGTTTGAAAACACTGTACAGTTATGTTGTGTACAGTTTTTCAAATATAGCACTATTATTCAAATCTCCTTAGAAGATACTTGACTTTTTATCTACATAGGGAAAAAGTAAGTTTAGATTAAAAAAATATATAAGCTAATCAAAAACTATTTAATATGGACATAAGGAGATATTACCAGAGTTTGTTTCAGAATAATGTAAATATTTAAAAGAAATAAAAAAAAATATACAGAGTGTCTCATTTAAAATATCAGACATGTTCATGTTTTCTGTATAACCGAAAGTTGCAAGAGAGATATTCAATATTTTTAATAAATAGTTCACCTTTTAAAACTCTTCCATATCAATCTTCAATTTTCAACTACGTTTAAGTTATCGAGGTTTATCTGCTGCACACTGTATAAAGTTTAAATAAAGTAATAACTTGAAATGTGCATTATTTTACCTCCATTTTCCTGAACCAATGAGTAAATAGTAACAACAATAGTTTAAAACGCTCTTAATCCTAACTCCACAGGTTTGGCAATCCAACGTCTTAACCAACTAAATATGCATTTAACAACACAATATGTTCTAAGGAATGTTACTTTACTAACCTTTCTGGCGCACGCGGAAAACCAGACAAAACACCAAAAATATTGACTACGGTAAAGAAACGACATTTGTCAATTTTTTATATTGACGTTGAGGCTATTTTGAAACTACATTTCTTTTTAAGTATTTATCCAAAAATTTAAGAACGCCAATTAATTTGTAGTGTTAAAAATGACCCAAAGTCATTCACAAGTAGTTCCCGTTTATATGCAAAAGCGACTCAGAGTCGCTCTTTATGGTAGTAAATATTCTTTAATATAACAACAACAACAATGCCGATAACAATAAATTTTCAAATCAGCAGTTGTGGGTTGTGGGATTCCAATCATGCCAGTACGTTTAAATTACACGCAAACAGTTTTCGACCTTGGTGAAAAGATATCAGTTCATGCCTCATATGAAGAAAGCAAATCTTAGTTTTTCAGTTATTTTTGAACGACCGTGAATCAGAAAACTTCATAATTAATCTTAAAATATTAACACTCAGTCACAAATTCCAGCTACCAATGTCCATCTACAATATCAACGTAATCGGCACTCTATTGAGCGTGTTGGAAGAAAGATTGGAAGTGTTTTTGGGATTATTTCCAATTCATAAATGCAACACTAATATACCATCGAGAAGCCGAAGTGTCCCAAATACTCCTTGACCACGTTGATAAAAAACTTGACTCTATTAATTAAGCCGGAGTTATTACAAAAGTTGCTGCAAGTGATTGGGGATATTTTTAGTGACGTTTGCTGTTGATTACAAGGTAGGGGTATACTGCTCGGCTGAAGTTAACCTTGTATTATTCAAATTTTTTAAAATTATTGGATATTACTACGACGACATTAGGGTGTACGGACGAACCAAAAAGAATCATAGCCAAGAAACCTGGAGGCGTCTCTCAAACAATTTCAACAATATGATTTGAATCTCAGTCAACCAAAATGTGTTCAATTCACAATTAAGTTTGAGGGTATATTGTCAGAGTTAAACAGTATCGACTAACCACCCAAGTAAATTGCACAATTGTTAATATACAACGAGCAATGATAGTTGATTCTAGTTTAGTTGAGACACAGTCGTTGAACTTTTCAAATCCAAATTACTAGTTCAAATTGCGTGTGACGCGTATTTACAAAGTTATTCACAACTCGACGTTGAGGCCTTGTATCTATGTTATTTCGTACTAATGACTGATAATCATCTTCTGGTGCGGATTATCCACCAAAATTTGAAATAATAAAGGTGACATCAGACTTCCAAAGGTAAATGTCAGAGTTACTAAAATAGCATTTTCCATAAAACAAATGTAATTTACGTCCACGTTCATTTTTAATAGAAGCGATGATACATGTTAATAAAATAAACATATTTGGTTACCTTAACCAAGCGTAACAACAGGTAAATTTTCATCTTCACCCCAATCAGTCTAAAGGGTTTTGGTCACTTAAAAGCCCACCCGAGAATCTAGTATGGTTCAGATACCGATTGCTTGGTCGAGGTTTTACATTGGTTCTACCTTTTCTTTAAACTGATTGTAGATGTAGGTAAGAAGATGGAAGTACCCTGTTGTTAAGCTTGCCGAGGTTACTAACACGTTAACCGTGCCAGGTTCTACGGAAGGTAGTAAATGATGAAACTTTGGAAATTGATAATTTTATTAATAAATGTCAATGCTTATATACAAATGAATGTATGACGTAAAAACAAAAATCTTGGTCTTCAGAGTATCTCTGTCGCTTATAACGAGTTACAAACATGTCAAGTAATTGCATGACGACATATAATGGATCGCTCCAAGCGCCAGTTACAGGAATGCCAATAAAATGTGGGTTAAAGAAACAGCAAAAAAAATTAAAAAAATTTTCTTCAGATTAATAAGCCATAATGCAGCTTCACTCCGTTAAATTATGAATGTTTACTAACCTCCTTTCAACTTCGCTAATTGACAATATGTGCAACGGTGTCTGGTTCGTTTCCACAGTCACAATTTGGATTAGAAATCGCACCCCATTTAAACAACATAGAGTTGCCATTTGAATGACCTGTTCTTATGCAATTAACTTTTGACCAAATTTTCTTTTTGTTGAAAGCCCGAGACTTCCATTGTTGATAGAAGACATCAATCCCAGCCAATGCTCGTTGGCCCGAATAACAAAAGTTCACTGCAGTAGAGAGAACAAAGTACAAGTAGTCACGATTAAAAAAGTCGATGGAAACAGCTTTAAAAGAAACGTAACCAAATTAAGAGTCAATTGCCAACTAATTCAGATGTACCAGTAACTTTTAAAGAAAAATTTAAAAAAGTTAATACTAACACATTTGAAGTTAAATACAACAAGAGAATGTACCCTAGACCTAAGATATAGCATATTCTATCCATGATATTTCTTATTTTTAAACCTTATAACAGTTGGGCAGTGGATTTAATACAGTATTATTCACAACCAGGGCTATGTATTGAATATATAGGATGGGCTAACATCGAGAAAGACAAACATTTCGAATTTAAGTAAAAAAAAAATATTTTTGTGAAGAAACAAAATCGTTGTCAGATAGAACTTCCAGTGTAAAGCGTTAGCAAACCATTTTCAAGAACGATAAGATGAATTTAAATTGATACAAACCGATATTCAAATTGTAATAAAAACGCCAAAAGCGTGGACTAATGAGAGACTGTATTAATATCCATCTTTGGAAGTAAAACAGACAAAGTCTACAATAAATCAACTCCTTAGAACAGAATTAGCAGAAGTTAGTCAAAACATCAAACCAACAAGCTAAATTGATGTCTTGCAATGTTCATTTAACAACGCATAATGCAAGATTAATAAGAAATTGGGGCGTTTTACAGAACGATTAAATGAAGGAATTGATGCCATCAACGTAATGAAGAAATGGTTTAAAACCGTTGATGAAAACAAATTAAATATCCACATGTTCAACATTTATCAAGTCGTATCTAACTTTATTTCTGAAGTGAACACGTATTACAAAAGACCGGTTAAGAATCCATCACAAAAAATAGTCACCATAGATATCTTATCACGTACTCGAATTAGCAACATCATTGAATAAGCCAACTCCAAGTTAACAACACACAACTTACGGATCTTCTACTCTCCCATAATCTAAGTAACTATGGAACAAGATGAAGACTATTTTCATGTTTATAGATATTTTATAATAATCGACAATTTAGATTACAATATTATTCAGGCTACACCAATTTCAGTAAAAATAGAAAATAAAACATTTTGTCCTTAAGCATCACAAAAGAGCTCTCCAATAGTGATAAATAATTCCAAACAGCATTATTGACAAAATCCATCAGAGACCAGAACCAATCAAGTGCGATGTTTAAAAAAAAAGAATAAACGACGGAATATTATAGGAACAACTCTACATACTCAATACATGGTTATTCATCACTTCAGCCCCTATCAAGTTAGTACTCATTTGCTATGGAGAAAATAAGATATTAGTTTAAACCATACCGGAATCATTAAAATAACTCAAACCTGCTACCTACCAACAAAGCAAAATATATTGGCAACCCGTCAAAAGCAGTTATCGCAAGGCTATGTACATACCTATTAATAACAATTTGAAACATTATTTGCAGATCCAGCAACTAATGGAATGCAATATTATAAAACTCAGCAAAACAAGAATTAACTTATTCTTGCACAAGGTAAATGTAGGTTAGTAAAAAAATATTTTCCATAAGACAATTGTAAATTACGTCACACGTTCATTTGTATAAGCATTGATATTTATTAAGAAAATTATCATTCTCCAAAAGTCTTATCATTTACTACCTTCCGTAGAACCTGGCACGGTTAACGTGTTGTTTACCTCGGCAAGCGTAACAACAGGGTAAATTTATATTTTCACCCCAATCACTCTAAAAAGAATTTGGTCACTTTAAAACACCACCCGAAAATTTAGTATTGTTCAGATACCGATTACTTGGACATGGTTTTACAATAGTGATTCTTACGTTTGTCTTTTAAACATTTTTCATAAGACAAATGATGAAAAACCGACTATACAGAAATTGTGTAAACGATTCTGAATCTTTTTTTATGTAGAGATTTGGAGGTTATTGACACAAGGACAACATTCGTCTTTATTCATGTGCATTCGTTATTTAAAAAGTTTTCATGATAAAGTTTGAAACCGTAAATTAAAAAAAATAGAACGCCGAAAACTTAAATTAGAATGAGTAATTGTATTGCATTATTTTGAAGCTTTCATCATCAATTTCAGGAAGCTAATTAAAACTTAAACAAACAATAGCAACAAATCGATTATTACTATTGCATTTACATTTTAAAAACTTTGAAAACAAATACAAATTTTCTTTGAATCAGTTTAATTAAAACTTGAATGATAATAATATTTTTCTTTGTTTCAGGAGTCTTCCTCTCGTTATTAATTTTCCTTTCAATCGCTGGCAACATTTTAGTCTGTATTGCGATTTACACAGACAGGGGACTTCGTAGAATAGGAAATCTTTTTCTAGCTTCATTAGCAATAGCGGATCTTTTTGTGGCCTCATTAGTAATGACGTTCGCAGGCGTCAACGATCTCTTGGGTTATTGGATATTTGGAGCACAATTCTGCGATACATGGGTGGCTTTTGATGTCATGTGTTCAACTGCCAGTATACTCAATCTTTGTGCCATCTCTTTAGATAGATACATACATATTAAAGACCCCCTAAGGTAAGTTTACATAATTTTCCTATGTTGTATTTTCTCAGTAGAGTAGATAGAGCATCGTCGTTTTATTTGAAATGAGTATCGGTTGATAAAACAACTACCGCTATCGTACGTTTTTATAGTGCAAGATAAGCTTGTTAATAAAATATCGGGTATCAATAAAAACTTGTACGAACCACGATAAAAAATAAAGGCTCAACATTTGCATATTTTAATCGTACTACTGCCACAACAGAAATTCAAGTTTAGCACGTAGTTTTAAGTCAAATTTTATTAGAGCGATGACCTTTCTTTCTCTCTATTTTAGTTGGAGTTTTCTCAAGCTTTGTAAATAAGATAAATTAGCCACCTGTTGATAGAGACCTTTACATTTTACTTGGAAAGTTTAAATCCTCTTCAATCCTTGAAGCAAAAAATAATATTTATTATTCAACCTATTTCCTTAAGTGTACGTTTTAACCAATAACAAAGAATGTATTTTCTTTTTCCTTTGATGTTTTTTTAGTTTTTAATTGAAAACATAATTTATTTAATAGTAGCGCAAAAGAAAAATATCGTATTTTTAATAAAAAACCTGTATTAATCAAACACTTCCTTAAATACCTAGAAAGAAAAATATATAAAAAGTTTTGAAGATTAGCAAATAAAGATGTATAATGTATGTGTTGAATTTACCAACTTTTAATAAATTTTATCTTTGCACCTACCTACCTCATAATACTTAATTTAAAATTATTCAGAATATTAAATTCTACAGCAAAGTTTTTCAATTAATACATAACACTTTCTAGTTTTTATAATATTGACTTCAAGTTTATCTCTTTCTATTTTTTGAAATTTTAATTTTATTGCTTAATACTCAAGACGTTGAAGTTTTTTACTAAAACCGGGTTTGACTGAAGAGGTTTTGAAATGGCGGTCTTTTATTTATTACTTATAAAATATAGTTCATACAATTATAGATCAATCATATTGTGAATGAAATAAGTAAAACATACGGCGTTCCAAATGATTAGTATAATCCCAGACATTCAGCACTGTCAGAAATACATCATCTCGCCGGGAATGTATAACGCCCAGATGATTCTATATTTGCATATGAACTTCCTGAAGTTGCCGATAGGTGGCGATACGTGTTACATTATTATAATATTTTAGTTTCCTGTTATTTTACACCTAACACTTAATTTAAAATTAAAAATTAATTCAAACGAACTGAATAGTATTACTAAATATAAAAACTATTCTTAACTAATCTATTTTTAAGCTATTGCATTGTTCCGTCGTGTGGTAATATTGTTTCGCAATGTTCAATCAATGACAAAACCAAAATCCAACGCATAACGCCATCTATCGGTGACTGAAGGAAACACTAACACGTATACAGGGTGGTCCGAATTAATTGTAGAAAACTTAAAGGAAGTACATCAAAAATAAAAGCCTAAGTGTCATATAAACTATAAACTAAAAGTGCCCTCTGGCAGAGCTAGGACCCCTAAAGTGCTCCCTAAAAACCAGTTTTTATTTTTAATTCCTAAACGAAATAAATTAATCAAATGAAATTTGGTAGGCATGTTTAGCATTCTGAAGTGGTCATTTGGAATTTTTTGATTTTTAAAAAAATCTGGACAGATAGAGGGGCCGTTTAAAAAGTTTCTTGGACAAGTTTAAATTTTGGTTGAGCTGTAACTTTAAAATATTCTGACGGCATACTTTTTCCTATAAAAGCTTCTCTTAACGTTTTTTTTATTTTGCGTAGTTTTGAGATATCGTCATTTTATTAACTAATACATGATAAAAAAAAATTGCGTTAGAAACCAAATTTTATTAATTAAGATACATGTGAACAAATGCTACATTCGTTTATTATTGTTTACTGTCTGTCATTTCAACTTTAAATAAAGTTAAAAACTTCAAAAAGAAGTAATTATAATAAAAATGTAAGAGAGAAAAATGTAACTAAGAAAAATGCCCGGAGTAACATTTTCAAATGCGGAATACGCAGATATTCATTTTATTATTATGGATACTGCAACGTGAACACAGAAGAAGAAAAGTTAAAGAGTACGGAAGAAGATTTCCCAACAGAACATGCCTCCAATTCCCAAGTATATATTAGTACAAATCAGAAGTTTTGTGAATGGCTTAAGAAAGACTCTAAGAAATGAAGACGCAAGAAATGAAGAAATAATATTTTAAATGTATTTAATGAAGATAACCGAGTAAGCACTGAAATGCTGTTCGAATATTACGGCAACAACATGTTACATTGTCAAAAGTAACATTTTACGGGTACTCCACAAGGATCAAAGAAGACCGTACCATCTGCAACCGGTTGAAGATTTACTTTCAGAAGATGGCCCTAAACATGTTAATTTTTGTCGATGGATGTTAAATTCAATAGATAGAAACCATTTATTTTCAAGAAAATTATTTGAACTGATGAACGTTTACAGGAGATAAAAAGTAAATTTCCACAATTTCATGTGGTTCACAAACCCTATGAAATTAGGCCGCATTCCTTTCAAACCGAATTTAATTTAATGTTTAAGGTTCTTGGTGATAATTCAATTGAGCCTCATTTCTTCTACTTCGCTAAATTCAGAGCGTTTCTTGCTTCTTGGAAGAAAATGTTTCCAATTACTTTGAGGACGTTCTTCTAAACGATAGAGTCCAGTCATGGCTTCAAATGGATGGTGCGCCCCACACTATAGCAGAAGAGTTTGGGAGTGGTGTGACACACACTTTTCTCAAATGTGAATAAGGTGTATGCCTAGGGCGCTAGATTAGGATACATTCTAACAAGGACCACTATCTAGCCGCCCGTTCTCCGGATTTAAATGTCCTAAATAATCTAGTTGGGGTACTGTTGAGGGTTTGTTCATCAGAATCCCATTAGTACGAGATGAGCTAGTGCATTTAATTGAAGACGCGTAATAATAGGTACCGAATATCAGCTGCTGTAAACTCCATAGCCAGGAAATGTAAAAAATGCATTGATGCCAATGACATGTACTTTGAACAAAGCGTTGTGATAATTCAATATAAAATTAATTTAATTTTGTTTTTTTATTTCAATCTTGTAATTTTAAAGTTAAAAATAAATTTGGTTTCTAACTTTTTTTTCTTCATGTTTTAGTTTATAAAATGACGATATCTCAAAAACTACGCAAAATAACAAAACGTCAAGAAACTTTTTAAGAGAAAAGTATGGGCTCATATGAGCCTCTCACAAATATCTCTAAAGTTACAGCTAACAATATTTAAACTTGTCAAACTTTTTGAAGGCTCCGTATCTGTCAGATTTTTTTCAAAAATTGAATAAGTCTCAAAATCACCACTTTAAAAATGCTGACATGCCTGCAAACTTGATTTGAATAACTTTTCGTATAGGAATCAAAATAAAAACTGGTTTTGGGAGCACTTTAGGGGGTCGCTTAGCTCCGCTAGAGGCACTTCTGCCATAGTTTATATGACGCTTCGGTCTTTATTGCAGCACTTTCCACCCTTTAAGTTTTACAATCAATTTGGACCGCCCTGTATAGAATCTACTGCTTGTATCTATGGGACGTTCTACCATTCCGGGAGATGATGTATTTCAGGTACTGGTCCAGATTTATATATGACACCACAGTTTAAAAATATTAACACATTTACGGTCAGTTTTTTATTGTTGGTTAACTTCAATTTTAGGTTTACTGTTATGGTGATAATTAACCGAAAGTTAAACATAATAAAGATTGAAAACTTCCTCTTAAATATTTCGTTCTCTGGTTAAAGTTAAATTTTAGTTAATTTCCAACGAGACAATTGGGACAACAATTATTTCATAACGGTAAACCCCAAATTTAAGTCACCCATAACTGAAATACTGGCCGTTATTGTACTTTTCACAAATATATTTTGGTTTGCTTTTATCCACCATGTGTTGCTTACCATGTTTCTCACTGTCAATGTCGAATGTTCTTAACTTTAGAACTTAACCCGCTCTTACATTGACAGAAGTACTAATTGCGTCAGTTGTTTCTACCTAGTATGGTAGACCATATAGAAGACGGTTTTGAGCAAAGAGTGAAACTAGGGAAATAGAGTCCATTTATTTAAGTTTGTTTCTTTAATTAACCAAGAACTATATTTTTCGTGTCTGATATCCCAACACTCAAAATAACATTGTGCGACTCATGGTACTGACTCGCAGATACCATGAGATACCTCGTGACATTATAGTATGAATTTATATTAGTTTGTGATTTAAGAAAATATAAATCATAATATGGTACTTTGATATAATATTTTCGTGATTAGGTATTAAATAAGGATAGGGTTTATAGTTTGTTTTTTTTGTTCTCTACAAGCAAAATAAGTTAATAAGATTTTGGCTATAAAAATGGGTGTATTTCAATTCTTTCTTACTTTAAGCGGTATAAAACAGATTTTAGCGATCTATTGTGATTATACAGGGACTTCCTCTTTGAACTAAAACCACAATGTATCTTTTTGATGCTAACAAATGATTATCAAAAACTATTTCAAAACACACTCTACCGTAGAATAAAAAAAATCGTTAATATGATTCTTAACTTCATTTTTACTTCACATGTATAAATAAGATGGGGATATGCGACGTTTTCATACCAAATTTTACGTTCTCTTTTTGATCAATTAGTGTTATTATGTTATAATATAATAAAGAAATATTTTCCCGTCCGTATATAAAGAAGATGTCAAATAAAACCACTGGTTCTATTTTTATGAAACTTACCATGTAGGTTTATTTATAACACCACAGATGTGGTTAAATTTAACGTAATCTGTCGATCCAAAGGGCCGTTTATCTAGTAGATATTCCGATTAATGTAATATTTACCAAATACTCATTTCACATTTATTCTTCAAAATAAAAGTTAGTAATTACTGATATATGACAATCAGATGACACGAATTGTTTTCTGTAATACTTTCAAATAATTATACAGAAGAGTTATAAAACTTCTACACTGTCTATACGTTGCTTCTACGTTTATTGAAAATCGGATCGGTGTGGAGTTCTAGGTAAAACGTTTGTTTATAATGTTAGTACCACAACTATTTTAAGTAAGTAATTGATATTTGATAACATTAATAACATTTTTTTTTAATTTGAATACTGATTTTAAACAATGATATAGTTTTTGTGATAAACACTCGAGATTAAATTTAAAATGATACCACTATTAATATTTCAATAAATTATTGTTTTTAAGTAATGAATTTACTTTAAGTGCGATGAGGATGCAAAAGTGGAATTTATCAAGATTAATAGAAATAAAATTTTATAATCTTACACCGTATTTGTATTGTTTTATTGTTATCAACTCATCAAAATTATCGGTGCGTCAAATTTCTCTAAACTTTTCATTAATGTAATAAGTCAGAAATAGTTGACACAAATTTATAAATAATTATACAGTGAGCGGCATAAATAACAAATAAACACGTCAATTTTTGTTGTTAATACGAGGGTGGTCTGAAAAGTTTCCGACTTAACATAGCTACAAAAATTTTCATCTTAAAATTTATTTTTATTTTTCTACATAGTCTCCTTGTGACTCTATACACTTCTCAGCTCTTTAATCCGTCCAAATAGTACTCGGCGTTCTTCTCTGCAAAATAATTGTTTACAAAGGTGTTTGCCTTCTTATTTGACAAAAAATCTTTGTCCTCCGAGCGTAGTTTTTAGTTGTGGAATAGAAAGAGGTCGCTTGGGGCTAGATCTGGTGAATAAAGTCAAGCAGTTCAAACCGTATCTCATGGCTTTTGCTATGGCAACTGTTGAGGTGTGAGACAGGGGTGTTGTCTTGGTAAACATCCCATTCTTGCCCTCAAAGTTTAAAAAATATTTCTTCTACCACATCAGAAACAATTCCAGTCGTTCTCCTTACATTCACAAGGTTACTGATTGAATAGGCAAGTTTCTTACAAAAAACGGCATTAAACCTATTTTTACATCTTCTAACAAAATCTCACAAGTTTTACCTTCCCTAAACATAAGTTTAGGTATGTGGTTTAGTGCACATAGGTGAAACTAGTCGTTCTATTAGTACACGTATTTTGGAACATCACTGTTGTGTTAGGTTAAAACACGGTTCCAAGGAAAATCAGGGAGAGTATAGAAATCATTAAGCATCTAAACTTTCAGCGTTGAAGTTAACGAACCGGGACGCTTTTTTTTCTTTATATACGGAGGTATTTTCCTAATTACTTCTACTTCTATTAGTCTACATTCGGGCTTGGTCACAAGTTGATTACCTGACTATCAGTTGTCTACCTTAACTTTCTTTTGTTTGTTTAAGTTTTTCGCCTTGATGAAGCTCCTTACGGTAGGTGGCGAAACGTTGGCAACTCGGTTACTTTTTCGCCGTCTAATTCCGGAAGGCTTTTTGTTCCAATAATGACTATTAATCTTAAGTAGTTATTACAATTTGTTTTGTTTTAAATTACACTCATAATTACAATTTCAAAACAAACTTTTTCATGTAAATTTGTTTTAATCAATTTTCATGTGATGGCGGAAGAACGGCTTTGGTTGGTAGATTACAGTTCTTTACTTTAATTTAAAAAATAGTACACGTATCAGTTTTTAAAAACGAAACCGCAATTTTCTCAATTTTGAATTCTTTTCACCGAACTGGCGGCACTGAACCGTCCTAGACAGGGCTGTAATGTGTCATAACATCGAGGTTTGTTCAATAGTTTATCAGTTTCAGGCAACCACTTCCGCAATTTGATTATTATGACCTTAATCTAATAATTCATAAATCATAAATTCATTCTCAGCTTTTACGGTAAAAATCAAAGTCATAAAGTTGGTCATTTCTTGTATTGTAAAATTATAAATATATTGTAAAATATAGCATTACAAATACAGGGTGGCCCACCGAAAACCAAACAGGCAGTTTTTTAGAGATATTTTACACTTTCAAAAAAGCTTGGACACTTCAATTTTGTTTGAAAAAAACCCAAAAAATAAACAGGATGGCCCTGGCAGACCTCATTTCTTCCTTCTTGAAATAAATGTATTTGGTTGAATAGAGAATTACAATACCTTTACATGAGGTATCACTTGATCTACCCGAACGTTGAGATTTTCGATACGGGGGCTGTCAGGGCAATTTTATTGTTAACGAATATTTCTTGTAAACATGAATTTGCATTCTCGTCCATGTTGCACTATTTTGTGATTATTTTAAATAGGGATGTTGGGGGTTTTCTGTAATCCCTTGGCCGAAATAAAATTTATATAGCTGTATAGAAAATTGAAAGGGCTTTCATGTGAGGTACCGGTCAACCTATTGTGCTAATTAAGATTTTTTGACATGGGGCTGCCGAGATCACCCTGTTGATATTCCGGGGTCAACTTTGTTTTCAGGAAGATACCCGCCTCAAAAAAAAATTGACCTGTCCGAGTGTTTTTTTTAAGTGTAAGATAGCCCAAAAACTGTTTGTTTCGTTTTGTTGGGCCACCCTGTGTCAATCCAATGTTATTTTTATCTTACCTATATGTCATTTCTAGATTTTACATTCCCATTACAGTCAGTTGTGGGTACATTCTGAACCCGAGATTTAGAGAAAGCGAGGAACCACGAATAAATGGTTTTTTCTTTGGTACAAAGTAAAGAGTTTGAAGAAGTCCATTATATTTTTTCTATGCTGTTCATTTTTTAAAATTTTTGGCAAGTTTTTTTATCTTTCTCTGAGCGATTCTGGTACTTTCTGTTTCATACAATTTTCTAATAAGTCAATCCTCTCCATTTTGTTTATATGTCAATACCACTCTAGTTGGCTTTCAGGAGACTTATTAATGTATATGATCAATTGCTCTTGAAATATCTCATTTCTGATCCTATCTCTTCTAATCTTTGTATTTTTTAAGAATCTACTTTTGGTTGCGTTAAAGTTAGAACTCTTTGATTTTTATTTTCTTTATCTCTCCTCTTGGTGTGGGTATTTTGCATTTTAAACTTATTGTTTGATTTCAAATTGTTGTCACTTATTTCTGTCAATTTTGGAGATGATTATACTTACACAACGTGATTACGACCTTGACACATCAGCAAATTTGTAACGTACGAGTCTATACTTTGATGTGCAATTGTAATTTGAACCTATGTTCTATTTTTTACCATTGGGTGGCATTGTTACATTTCAAAGCAGTTGCCGATTTAAAAAATCTATTCTTCTTTGCAATAACAAGATCTAGTTAATATGTGCACTAAGTGGAAGGATGACACTATGTTTTATTTAAGTAAGAACGTTGTTCCCTTATAGTTATAAGTTTGTATAACATGAGTTTGTTTTGTTTTTTTTTTTTCCTATTTAAATATAAAGAAAAAATTGTGAATAAGTCCGAAATGAAATTCTTAATTTAACAATAGGAAAATATTCGGTATTTTAATATTAAAAACTTCTTGATAGTAATTGCCTATATATTATTGAATCAAACATATTGCAGTGATTGTACAAAGTCATATTTTTAATGTATAGAGAGATAATGTTAAGTATTAAGATCTAAGAGGTTTATTGTAAGTTGAGAGATTATATCGATTGGTGTGCGTACATGATCAAATGAAGTGAAAGTAGGAAGGAGACGGTTTTGAGCAGTGCAGAACAATGGGTGTGCATTTTAGTCCCTGCATAAATAATTAATATTAAAAGTTTTTTCTGTTTATTAATAATTAAATGACGTGTTATACTTATAAATCGGCGCAATATGTCTTTTTTATTTCCGATTTATTCACCATTTTTTTCTGTTATATTTAAACAGGAAGAAAAAAACAAAACAAACTAAGGTTATACTATAATTGTATTTACCTCCTTTAAAAAAAAAAACTTAGTTTTGAGAAAAGTAAAAAGTAAATAAATTGTGTGTCTTACGACATCTCGTGTAAAACATTGACACATGTGAATAGTATAAATTAAGAAAAAATGCGTAACTGTAACGACATGTGCGTTAAAGTGCATGTTTGCTTCTGTACAAGTTATACTTAGCTTTATCAACACACGTGTGTTTCAAGCATTAAAGCTATCGCTTAGATAGCGCTATGCACTTTAACGCACACATGTCGTTACAGTTAATAAGTTATTTCGTTGTTTAAATTCGCCATACACCTATAAACCATGTTTTATGTTAATTAATATCACTAAGGGTGCAACAACTCATGGCGTGTTGCTAACTTCTTAAAACTAAAACTATTACTATAATAATAGCCATACCGGTACCCTCATATAAAAAAAAAAAATCGGGAAAAACTTTATTTTACTATATAGAGGTTAAAAACTGTTTAAATTTTGAAATTGGTGACTAAAAAATTTTATTTTTATTTACATTCTTCTTTTCTACTTTTAATTAGGCCAAAGCCCTTTTTTTTTTGTTTGATATTGTTTAGTCGGATTGTACTGGTGATTCAATTGATGGCGATAACCGGCTTTGTTTCTATAGTTTGGGAGTCGTCTTACTAGACATAATGAGGATTCCTCTTCGAAAATTTGGTAACTGACAAACAACAAAAAAACTCTCAAAAAAAAAGGGAGTGTTCTTTTTTTAGCCTCGTTATAGAATTTATGAAATAAAATACTATTTTTTTCAATATTTGTTTTTATTTTCTGTTTATGTATTCAGTTTGACCTTTTTGAAACCAGATTTGGTTAAAAAATAGATTGACAACTTTCACGTAAGTTCATTGCGTTTTCGCTGCGTTATTAGTACCAAGCGAGTAAAGAAGTGTAGCTGACAATTTTTCAACGTCAGTCCGCCATTTCCCAAACAAATCATCAATATTGTTCTCTAGCGAGTTAAGACTTTCTAATTAAATGTGTTTTTACAATATGATCCTTCTTCTCTGGTGTCGCATTAATTGTTCTTAAAATATTCTCCATTTTGCCACCAAAATTCCAAACCTATTTTCCATAATACGCTTGGCCCGAGACAGTCTATAATTAAAGAGTGTTTTGGTAATGCACAAGTTGCGACCTTTAACAAGAAATGCAGCATATCCAACAAAATAATATGGCATTTCCATATCACTATTTGGTAAGTAAGTTGCTTGCGACTGACTGGAAGCATATGAGCCAACAAGTACTGTAAATAAAGAAAGAAAAAAATACACCTCCATAACTTACCGACCCGTAAGCACCAATATCGACATACAAGAAGTTGTAATTAGCATCACAAATACCCAACAAGCAATACGTAATGCTAAAGTATTCAAACCAAAATAAATATTAAACTATTTATTTATAAATCTAATACAACCTCAAAGTAATTGCTAAACCCGTTTCGCTTAAAGGTTTAAAATATGCTAATTTATAATTAAGCTGTGGAAGAAGTAACTACAATAACTGGTCAAACAATTTTAGAGTTATTCGTGTGTGTATGTGAAAATCATTTTGGTCATGTAGACGCATTTTAATCATTAGTTTTCTAAATTGCACATGTTTTCTTTTTTGTTTCTTGTTAATGGTCGAACCAAGCATCGCCTCTGTTTCACCCCTTATTGTTGTGGATGTGATTTTACAGATCTATTTTTCCCAAAAGCACACAGTAATAGTTGTTTGATGGATCCATTATTTAAATTTCGGGATAACTTGGACCAACAAATTTCTTTGGATAGAAAAGGCAATCCTGACAGCCTTATAATTAGGGTTTATTTAAACGAAAACAATGTCATTCCTTATTAACAACATAGAAAATGCGAAGTTTCATGTCCATTATGAATAGTAAACATTATTCACTTTAGGTTATGTTTGGCACTAAATACAATTATGAATTACTATTACTCAATATTGTGAATTCATGCAAAAAAAATAATAAATTATAATCTTATGATTTCTTGGGAATTAGTCGGAAATTTAAAAATTGATATAAAAGATTCTATGATGGAACTATACTGACTTTAAAAATTGCAACACCTAGAAGTTGTTGAACGATTTTAATGAAATTTTCAGGAAACGTCTATTTTCATTAAACAAAGTGATGATTAAAATTTAAAAACAAAAGAACAAAAGCTTAAAAAGTTTTTTCAATAATGAGTTGCTCCGCCACTATTTGTAATGCACTCATCTAGACGGCTTGGCATGCTATCAATCAAGTGATCTATAGCTGCTTGTGGTATATCATCCCAAGCTTCTTGAATCCGTTGCTGAAGATCGTGTAAATTATCTGGAGAGTGGAATTACCCAGTCGCCTACCAATCATATCCCATACATGTTCAATTGGCGACAAATCAGGCGACCTGAGCATGAGGGCGCCCATTATCCTGCTGGAAAATGGGATTTTGCAGCCCCTGAAGATATGGAAGGCCAACTGGTTGTAGCACATTAGCAATGTAACCAGCTGCGTTGTCGTCAATAAAGACCAAGGGTGATCTGCTACCATAACATATTGCACCCCATATCATAACTCCTTGAGTGTGTGTTGCGTTCACAAAAAATGTTGGATTTTTACGTTCTCCACGCATCCGTCTGACTCCTACGACCATCGTGGGCCCACAAGCAAAATCGGGATTCGTCACTAAACACAATTTGATGCCATTCTTGCGCCCAATTAACCCTTTCGTTGCTCCACTCTAGTCTGCGTAGACGGTGAAGTGGTGTAAGAGGAAGACATAAAATGGAGGATATGAACGCAACCCATAAGATCTTATCCGGCGATAAACAGATGACATTGACATCCTAAGTCCTGTACCTCTCATCCAATCATTTGCAATTGATCGAGTTGTTGAAAATCTATCTCTTGTGGCCAAAACTCTTAAGCGACGTTCTTCGCGATCTGTAGTCCTTCGAGGACGTCCAGATCCACGGCGACGATGTTGAACCCCTTCCTCGGACCATTTGGACCAACATCTCAATACCGATGAAACATTTCGGTTTACACGACGAGCAATTTCTCTTAGCGAAAGTCCGCCCTCTCATACCAATAATACGGCCACGTTCAAAATCACTTAATTGGACAAAATGTTGATGTTGACGTACTCTCGGCATTGTTTTCAAGTTCAGAATAAAATTGAAGAAACAACAACAATTTGCAAACTTGACAGTTACTAAATGGTCTAATATATTTATTG
>JALBCR010004557.1:0-195000 GCA_030710515.1 Abscondita cerata
TTACCTAGTTTTTTATCATCGTTCCTTTATAGGAAAAAATTGTGGTTTATTTCATCTATATTAACAACAGATCCCAAAACTGGATTTATCGCTTTTGCTCAAAACCTTAACTTAACAATATTTTTAAGAGACATTTAGCGGGTTTTTGCTCTCTCTAGGTGTCACGGATTCTTATAGAACCCAGAAAAATTGTATAGAAATCATTAAAAACTGAACATTGCCCAGAAGTGGTTTATCATTTCTGCACACGAGCTCCACAATTGTAATAAATCTTGAATTTGTTCAGTGATTTTTAAGACATTTTTGTAATGTATGCAACATTCCAATGATAACGTTTAATAACATGTTAAAGGGTGTTTTATGTCATCTATTTTACAAACTATTTTCTCACGTAGTTCTTCAATATTATTTACTCATTGTTCAAAAGTTAAGATTCTTTAAGTAAGGCTGTAAGAAATAATCAAAACTATAAAAAGTAAACATTCCGACTTCTGAAAAGATCTTTTGGAGGTGAAGCGGAACCACTTTAACAAAATTTTTTATAAACTCTACATGCACGTGTTTGTGAAATTATAGAACGGTAAATGTAAAACCAAACTTCATCGATAAGGAGTTTTAAGCAAATATGTCTCTGATAAAAGTGTTGGAAAGCCATTGACAGTATTGAATATGTGCAGGATAATTGTCTCAATAAGTTGGTAAACTGCTTGCACAGTAAGGATATAAATATCTTTCTTCGGTATGATGCGACAAGTCATTATATAAAGTTCAACTTGTTCGAGATGTGCTTAAGTTACATCCATGATATATCAAACATTGTCAAACGCTTTTAGGGTTGTCTTTGTAGGTGGACCATTATATTGATTAAGCACCAATCCGTTCCCACAAAAATTTAGTCTTCTTGTTTTACTGTGATGAAAACTATTTTATTTCGACAAAACAATCGTAATTGAGTAATTTAATTTTCCATCAACTTGGTGAGCTTATATTAAAATACTGTTGGCAATAAAAGACGAAGCTCTCACAAAAAAGTAGAAACGATGAAGTTAGGTTATAAATTTGTGGTTGTAGTGCGTTCACAATAGCATTTCTTCTCTAGAATTATTAGAGTATATCATTTTATTAAAATTACAAAGTACGGTCGACGGAAAAGTTTTGTAACTAACTCGTGAATTAAACGGTGATTAAAAATCTCAACACATTATTTTGAAGATAGCAAACTTTCAACAGCATTTGTTGCTAACTTTATTAGGATATCAACTACTCTACCAACATAGCTTTAAACCAGAAAAACACTAGATCATATACTAACATTTATTTCTTAAAGTAAATTTTTGCGAAATAGAAAATAGTATGAAAAACGTAATGTCACAACTACTTTTTGTCCTTACTTTGACAATTGAAGACCTCTATTCGGTCGGTTTGCAAACTTTGTCTTCGTGCGACAAAAAGTGTTGTTGTAACACTTGTTTTTCAATATTTCTAACGACTTGTCTAACATGTCTGCTAAGGTGATCAAGATCAAATCTAGATTAGGAAATTGGTTGACAACTTCATCGATACACAATGCAACAGAATACGTCTACTCTGCATCACGGTTGCGTTGACCATTTTAGAGTAACTTTCCAAAATATATTGGTATTTTTCTAACGAATAAGGCATATAAACCTATAAATTTTAATTTAATTATAAACGGCAATGTTTTATCAATATTGTTGACTTACCTTTTACAAACACGTTCAAAACAATGTAGTCTTAAGAAAGACATTTTTCATGCAGTAATTAATAGAATTAACTGATAAAAACACAAACGTAGAAAGAAGTAAATTCGCTAAGCAGTAAACAGACAAGTAAACATTTGCAATTATTTGACATTTACTTTTACCTAACTTCAATGACTGACTAAACATTTGATATCAACGGCGGAAAGTAGTATCGTATGGACATCGTTTAATGATGGCACTGTACTTATTTTTGTGAAGATAGGTCTTGTAAATTCTATTTTAGCAAATTTAATAAGACATGTTTTCCAAAAAACAGATCTCTTAGTTTATAAAAACCAACAAGCAATAATAGCATTAACCAAGAAACATATGTGATGTATATGGAAAGTAAGTAACACTAAAGCAAATACTCAAATTATGTACATGCTTTCAATACAATATCGTTTTTAAACGAATTCCTAACATTTAATAACATATTTGGTGTTATGTATGAAATGCAACAACATTTTTAATGTACCTCTACAGAAAAAAATTTAAACAGGTCATATCCGGCGACGCTTGGCCAGCCTCTGCAGACCTCCTCTTCCTATCTATCTATTTGGGAACCGTGCCTTTAAAAACGGCGCACGCTGAAACCAAACTCTTTGGCGGATATTTAAGAGTATACTTTCTAATAACTCGGGCAAATTGTCCCTTAAAATTTTCTAAACTTGCATCCTTTTAAGGGCTACTCAATAAAGTAAAGACCAATTACATACAAACCTAAAATTACACCCCACACGTTAACAGACCATCTGGCGTTGATGATTAGAGATTCCAAGTCTCTCCAGTGCCAATAAATAAAATTCTGGTCTAAAAACAGAATCTCATTGAAGGAGTTCTTGTTGAAGTAGGGTCAGGTAGAAATGAAATTTGTTTTTCTAATAATTTTAAAAATACTTTTCTTGTTAATTCGCAATTCTAACAGATGCTCTACTGACTTCTGTGCGGATTTTCCACTACCGATGCCAGCACATGCAATTCTACATCGTCATTTCCCACAAATAATCTATTTCTATTTGGCTTTTTATATGCCACGCATTCTGTTCCCGCAGAAAACGTGTAGCAATTTTCAATGCAACGCCGGTCTGGATGAACTCGGTTGGAAAATTTTTGAGCGTAGTTCTAGAAGCCAGTAAACAATTATCTTGGCATTCCCCACTTACGAATAACATGTCGCATCTTTCTTGCAATGAGTAAACTTTTATTTTTATTAATTTAAGAAAACACTCTTAACAATTGTTACAATAATAAAACTAATTGTAGGTTAAATTTAATTTTTTCAGTCTGACCAGGCGACTAAGATTAAAAAATTAAACATGTAATACTGCGTAATGTTTGAAATTAAAACGCTTATCTGAAAAACTACCAAAGATAGGTATAGAAAACTCTATACTATATTTTTTGAAAGACCATAAAATTTTATATCAGAATAGGCCATCAGATACAGGGATTGGTAAAATAAAAAATTATACGACTTAATATAATGCCAAAGTTTGAGGACCACTGTATATTATCTTGGATAAGTAATCGCAATACACGTTAGTCTGCCTTGTTGTCAATTTCTTCTGCTTACAACCTGATACGATTTTGAGTAGACAGTATCAATACCTAAAACAAAACAAAAATTTAAAATTTACCTCATTATTTCGAAAAAAAGTAGATATCTCATAAACAGTTGATTTTAGGAAACATAAAACAATTTATAGTTATCTTGACTGTAAAATTTCAAAATGTCATAAAAAACACAGTGTTCCATTTAAAAGAACATAACTTTGATATGTACACCCTGTATATGGACACTCTGTATATCTCAAAATAATTTAAAAAAATAGTCTTTAAAGTCCTTTATAAATCAGATAAAACAGTATTCCATATCGACCACCCTGTATAAAAAATAAATGTTTGTCTGTATGTCCTTTATAGAATCGTAAACGGCTTGACCAATTTCGATAATTTTTTTTTTTGTTCAAGGATGGTTTAGAAAAAAATTAGAAAAAATTAGAAAAATCAAAATCTTTCAATCTTTCCATCTATATCTATATAAAAATAAATGTTTGTCTGTTTGTCTGTATGTTCTTTATAGAATCGTGAACTGTGCATTTGATCATGTAATGATCTTCAGTAAAACTGATTCTATTCATTCTCTACAGTGAATTCATGAAGATATCGAATGTGTATGTGAAGGATCTGATTGCTGATTGACGTTCGAACGCATTTGCTATGCAGATTTTTTCAAATGCAATTTTTGTCACTTTAAATTTTCCTCAGCGAATTAGTGATCACCGTCAATATTAACATTTTCATTGGTGATGAAAACCGGTTCAATTGGATTGGATACATTGTGAAATTCGGATTGCTGATTGACATCTAATAAGTTCAAACGCATTTTTCACGTTGTTTACGTACAATTATGCTTCTAAATCGACAAGCAATTGGTCGATCTACACCTCAAGCACGGAAAAAAAGAGCATTACGAGCTTCAGAATCAGACTTTACAATGCATGTAATAGTCGAGAAATCGTGGCTGCGTTACAAGCCCTTTTCTATCAACACAATGAATTAGTTTAATTGTTTAAAACCGCCATTCAACGAATGTCATAGTGTCATACGATGACTACGCAGTTGTAATTGGAGCAGACAAAAGACTCGTTGGCCAACACGAAAGTCAGTTCAATGCACCAACAATCGATGAAGTGGCAATTGTGATGGTTGGTGAAGAATTCATCGCTCATACGACGGATTGCAGCATCCGATTCTGTTTTGGCGAAGAGAAGATGGATATCATTTTAACATCAAAATGAGAAATCTACAAACAGACGAAGAAACGAATAAGAAAGTCAGTGCCATGAATTATTATTCGTATCGATTGATGATTCATCAAGACACTGAGAACCACATTTTGAAATATCCACAATTGTTTCATCAGTACATTGTCAACATGTACGGGAAAATTGAAACCGAACGACTCTTATATATTCGATTGATTCAAACTGAGTTGCGTTCTGAAGAGTACATTCATTTACGAAGCGCAATCGTTAATGATAGTAACGTGAATCCAAACAAATTAGAAAGAATAGTCATATTACCGTCTACATTCACGGATAAAGATGCGATGACATACGTCGAAATCGTCTTCTAAATTTGTTTATCACATTTACATGCAATCAACATGGTATAGAAATAAAGAACTTCTGATCGCTGGACAATTATTTTGGACCGCCATGACATTACCGCGCGCGTATTTAAACAAAAACTGAATCTTGTTATCACGTTTTGAAGAGACACGCTGCTGGATGTATTCTATTGAATGGCAGAACAGAGGATTGCCACATTCACATATTTTGGTTTGGTTAATCAACAAAATTACGCTAGATAAAATTGACCGAATTATTTCAGCAGAAATACCAGATAAGGACATTGACTTATTTGATTTCGTTACCAAAATATGATTCATGGTTTATGTGGCGCATTCAACAACAATTCACTATGAATGTCTAATGGAAAATGCACGAAAAGATACCCAAGAAACTTGGTTTCTGATACTATCACTGGCAATGACGGATACCCACTGTATTGTCGACGATCAGTTGAGAATGGCGGCAAATCTATCGTTCTGAAAGTACGAAACGTTAATGTCGAAGTCGATATTTGTTGGGCTGTGCCATATTCACCGTTACTTTCAAAGATCTTCAAAGCACACATTAATGTATTATGCGTATTGCAATTCAATGAAGTCGATCAAATACAATTGCAAATATGTCAATAAAGAAAGCGATATGGCAGTTTTCGGAGTAGGGAATGTGAACGTGTCAAATTATCATACGGGACGAATGTAGAATATTCCACAAGAAAGCATTGGAAGCGCTTGGTCGTACATTGCTAGATTTGAGAGGAAACGCACGGATCTTCGGTGGCGCATCCATTTTGTTGTCTGGTGATTTTCGACAAACACTTCCGGTTATACCACGTTCAACATCCGCTGATGAACTTAATGCATGTCTCAAATCATCAGAGTTATGGCGTGTACAACTACAACGGAATGCATTGGCTGAAAATTTTGCAATACAATTAATGGATATTGAAATGGGCGAATGGAAATTGGTGAATCTACCCAGTATATCACCTTGCCAACAAACTTTTGTCAGATCACAGAAAGCATAGACGAATTGGTGCAAAAAGTTTTCCCAAACATTGCACAGAACTACAAAATCATCAGTGGCTTAGTACGTGTGCTATATTAGCGCCCAAAAACATCAATTTCAATATCATCAACTTTACCCTTCAGAGCGTAATACTCGGCGAAACGACAACATATACGTCCATCGATACTGTGGTGAATCAAGACGAAGTTGTCAACTATCCAACTGAATTCTTTAATTTGCTTGATTTACCAGGCATGCCACCACACTTTCTTACATTAAAATTGGCGTACCCATCATTCTTCTTCGAAACATAAAGTCACCACGACTTTGCAACAGAACCAGACTCTCAGTCAAGAAAATGATAAACAATGTTATCGAGGCAACAATTTTCACTGAAAAATCAAAGATGAAGACATACTGTAGCCACGTATCTCAATGATTCCGACAGATATGCCATTCGAATTCTAACGTTTGCAGTTCCTGGTGCGAATCGCTTTTGCAATGTCTATCAACAAAGCACAAGGACAATCTTTGCAAGTATGTGGATTAAATTTGGAGAATCCGTGCTTCTCACATGGGCAGCTCTATGTAGCCTGCTCACGCGTCGAAAAACTTTCTGATTTATTCGTTTATGCACTAAATGGAAAATTTGGAATCCCACAGCACTTCAATAAATATCGAATTGAAACGAAACGCTGCAATGTAACATTTTTTTCTTCGTGAACAAAATCAATAAAATGACTCAAAATAAATTGAATATTTGTCTTTCCTTCAAATTTGTTTTAGTTAGTGGCGTAGCAACGCGCGCAGGGTACAGCTAGTTGGATATAAATGCTTACATCTGTTAAAATATTTTACCGAAAAATCTATTTACTGAGCCACTGGACAAAAGCTCAGATTGAAGTAAGTCCACATTAATTGGTTTTAAGTAGCTAACTTTTTTCTTGGGCTCCTATCTTTGATAACTTTACTGTTGAAACCAGTCCATAAAGGTATATTAGATGTTTTAAGAAAATAAGATAATTTCTATAGAAAATCAAATTTTTTATATAACCAATGTTTCTACAAATAATTCGCCGTAAAGGGTTATCAAGCAGTAGCAAAGTATCTTTATAAATCAGTGCTTATTGTAATTCTGCACGTCAGAAGCAATAGCGTCAAAGGTTCTTGCCACTTTTTAAGGAAGATAAATTTGGCATTGTATTTACATCGTGTCCCTTATTACACGAGATGTTCACTTATAAATTTTAAGATTTTCTATAGTATCTATCTCGATGTAATCTTTAATGTTTTGGAACAAGATCCACCGGTATCATGCAAAGTATCTTTGTCAGTAATAATTTTCACGTATCTATCGGAATTATCATATGCAACACCAGGGCATTGTAATATGTTTAGAGGTTTAAATTTTACCATTAAAAGTAGTATATCCTATATCATGAGCTAAGAAATAAATTTTTGTCATGCAGCTTTAACTTCTGGGCCGTCTTGAATCATTGTAAGTTATTATCGATAATTAAAGATTTATCAATTCTTCAAAAATATCTTCATTGTCACACTCACCAGAAACGAGTTAAGAACTTTCTAATTTTCTTGGCAATGATTTTTTTTTGATAGATAAAATAGCTTTCCTGACACGAATGTCAACACGCATTTGCTCCTCGATTTCGTTAATATCGCTAAAAGTATTCTCATTTATAATGCAGTCATCTTGTGGAGCAATAAGCTTTTTATTAAACGTTGTAATAATTTGTATTTTACTACCAAACCGTTTTTTTAATTTATCCAATAAATTTTGGGGGATATAAATTTTGAACAAAGTCAAGATTCTTTTTGCTTGCAAAATCCCCCAATATTGATAAATAATTATATCTCAATGCTGTTCGCTCTTTTAAACTGCCTTACATAACTTTCTACATACAGAGTGGTAATAATAGTATAAGCCTTTTTCTATAGAATTAACATTTTCAAGTATTTCTTTATCATCTAAAGTGTTTGCAACCGCAGCTATATAGGTAAGGACCAATTCGTTTGATGATTTTGCTGATGCTCTTATTATTTGAGTGACATTTGTCAAAGTTGAATCTTGAGTAGCAGTTGGAAATGTCCCCAATTGATCTGTAAAAGTAAATAATCCTCTCAATGCCTATGACAAGATAGTGATTCTTAGAAAGCCCTTTACTGTTATTATCTGATACAGTAAGTAAAAGTTTTATAACAATTAATCTACGCAAGCATTCACATGGTTATCGCAAAACAAAATTTAAAAAACGCTTCCAAAGGATTTGATAGTATCATATCTCAAAAAAAACTAAATTTTTGAGCAAAATACAATAATAATTTGAAAACAAACGTTGTAACAGGTATTGAGACGTCTAGTGTCAAATTTAAAAAATACCAAAATGTCAAAAACATTTAAAATAATTTCTTACTGTTTTGAGGTTTAATAATCATTAATATATAAAAAATATATAGAAATTAGGGTTTGGAAAAATAAATTAAATTTCATAAATTTCTACTAAAATATACTTTTTGGTTTAAATTAATATGAGTTTATTTAAATATATAAACGAAAAAGTTGAGTCTTAAATAGTTTACACAAGCATCATGATCATTATACACTTGCTCTGCTCCTCCTTACCTATGACTTGCTCAGTGCTTTATGTCAAGTTGATTGTCATTTAGAAATATTTAGATAAGTTTAAATGCAATATTTAATGTTAAAATCCACGAGTATTGACCACTAATAAAAATTATCCATCATTAGATGTAATATTTACTTTACCGGTATCTAAAGTTTTCTGTAGTGGATGGTTGAAAACAATTTTTACAAGAACGGTGATAACCACTTGAATTACTAAATTCTTCGAGTAAATCACGATATTTTAGCTTGCATGCTACTCTAATTTTTATTTTTCTTTGCATTCTACTAATGATATTTCGAAAAATAATGCAATCCGCTCTGCTTTATTATAATTAAATGCAAAAACGGACGTGACTTTAACTGGTGGATCAGCCATTTTTGTGCTGCTGCAACCACAAGGGTATTAGTATGCAATAATAAACGTATACAGTATGAACTTTATTTAAAAAGGTTTCGTCAAACTAATCATGTCTTAATAATTAATAAATAATTATCAATAAGTAAATAACATAGTTCCGAAGCAGTGGTATTGAGTTTGGGTGAACATAATACATATTGTTTGAATATGTCTGATTCGATTCCGGAGTTAAATTGCGTCCCCCTGCTCCACTGCAGATTAATAATTTAAAGACTGTTTTTATATACTTGTCATTAATAGTATTACTTTAACTTCTAATAAAACAATACACTATCCATTTCAGTTTTATTACTTTTTATAAGTTTTCATACTTATTACTAAAAAAATATTCTTTTAAATATTGAAAATATGTAATAATAATAAAATATCTTTAAAATAGTACTTAGGAATATTATAAGCATTGAAAAATATTGAATAATTGTCTCACATTACATTTTTTCTATTTTTATTATTATTTCCACTTGATTATTATGGTTTTTAATAATTTTACTTTATAGTAAAATAATCTTTTTGATAATATTAGACGTACATGATTTATTCACAGATATAAAGCACAATGTATGTTATAATATTGGTAGATCAGTTTACCCTGTTTAAGCCCTTTTAGATTATGATTCCTTGGATATAATCAAATAACTTCTGCAAATGGCATCCATGACGAGCTTCACCACAATTTTTGTAGTTTTACCAATGGACGCCACCCATTTGGCCTCCGCTTAGGCAGACACCCTTCGAGCAAATTTTCAAGCATGCCCTCGATCACAAGGATACAAACAAATTTACGCTAATTTTATCAACTGTACCTACCCTAAGCCACGGCTAGCATGGTAGCCTGAGCAACAATATGTTGCTTGTTGATATAACAACATAATATCGTATTATTTGTCCTTGCCCCAGCGATCACAAGCCAATTCCAGCTCCAGCTCTCTGTCTGGGACGACAGCGATATTGTAGAGATAGCAGGCCCTTAGATATTAATAAAATTAGTATAGTGTTTTTGTTCCTAGTGACAAAAGTTAACGTTATAGGATTTTCTTTCATTAAGGTCAAAAAATTATGTTTTTGTTGGAATATAAAGTGACAAAAACGGTCTTTTTATGAAAGGTTATAGGGAAAAAAAAATTAGATGATTGTATAAGCAAATACCTCAAATTATTTTGTTAATCTTCTTTCAGTGGAAATCAACATCTTTGTTGGTTAATAGAGGTGGTGATATTAGCGTTCTAAAATGTTACGTTCGGTAGAAATCAGCAATATTGCATATAGTGTGTTGAAAATTTGTTGTCTAATTACAAGTTCATTCTTGTAGGAGTTAACGCAATTGGATATTAGTACACCACTTAATAAATTTTATGATAGGTAAATATTTTCTCCTATAACTTTTATTTAAATGATTCGTTCTTCTTTGAGAAAGGGCACCAAAAAACCATTAAGTCGTTTTGCAGACAACGTTTCGTGTCTGCAAGAAGTGCACATTTGTTGCACAAAACGTTGTTTGCAAAAACGACTTAGTGGTTTTTTGGTGCCTCTCCTCAAAGAAGAACGAATAATTTAAATTAATAAATTAAGTTTATTTTTTGTTTAGTATTAGATATTGTTCTTATATTAATGTAAATATTAATACTAAATTATTTTATTTTACTTTTCTGTTTGAGATAATACAACTGCTTATTATATGAAGATCGTGCAAACACTTGATAGAGTAGCTGCATTATACGAGTGAATCACCATCAACGGGCAAGTAGTTTGCAGGTTGATAAATTTTACATTTTAAAATTATTTTGAAATATACAGTATGTCTCAAACAAATGTGGCATATCAAAGTTATATTTTTTCTTATAGAACACCTTGTATTTTGTTGCGTTTTTTGATTGCAAGTAAAAAATAAGGTATACTTTATATGGTGTAAAGGTGTGCTATATACCTAAGTGTTGCAGTTTTTGGGCAATTGGCAATATTTTTTTAAATTAATGGTAGCGAGAAATTTTAAAACAAATAAGTAATCTAATAATGTGTGCTAATAATTGTCTAAAGTCTATAAACAAAAATCTAAACGTTTATTATAAACTTTTTCTAACAAATGCTGGTGTAGTCGAATCTGATACAGATGATAATGGTTTTCTTAAGTATTCTTCCCACACTCGTTTGACTGATCCCTAATTTATCAAAAAAAAATTTATACTTGTATTAGGATTTTCCAAGACAGATGCGACACTTTTCATAATCAAAGTAAGTGGCAAAGTGGTCGACTTTTCTTAACAAGTTACGAAGAATTAAATTTTTCGTCACTTGTCTGTTTGTTTCGACAATTGTTTTATAATCGTAACCATGGCAACATCGGTTACCCCCAATTAGAATTTCAATTCGAAATAAGTTTGCTTTCTTAAACTTACTTTTTTCAAAAATATTGTATGTAACATGTAACGAAACATGATTTTTGTAACTCATGTGATTATCAGACTGTAACTTACGAATGCATTTTTTGTTTTAAAATCTCTCGCTACCATTAATTTTAGAAAAATTGTAAAATGCGCAAAATTTGTAATATTTAAGCATAGGACACTCTTATATCAATCGAAATAGGATTTCTTTGTTAACGTTATGAATTAATAAAATACAGGGTGTACCATTAATTGACCTGTAAATTTTGAACACTCTGTAAAGAAATGTTAAATATTTAATTATGAAATATATTTACTTAATATCCGACTATTTAGACGTAAGAGTAAATTTGTTATAATTAGTTGGATTAGAAGATATTGAATTTTTTTATTACTTCATATTCTAAGAAAAGTCGATGTAACTCAGAACACTCTGTGCTTAGGTATGTTACCTATACTTTATAAAAATATACCTTATTTTTTACTGGAAATAAAAAAACGCAAAAAATACAAGGTTCGTTCTTACTTAAGGAAGGGCACTAAAAAAAACCTGGCAAAAACGACTTAGTGGTTTTTGGTGCCTCTCCTCAAAGAAGAACGAATCGTTTAAATGAAACTTATAGGAAGAAATATTTACCTATCAAAATACAAGGTGTTCCATAAGAAAAAATTTATGCGCCACACTCTTTTGGAACATACTGTATATTTCAAAATAATTTTAAAATGTAAAACTTATCAACCTGCAAGTTACTAAAATGACAAAACTTGTAAAACTTTTACTATTTTGCTATAAATGTCCGTCTTGTTGGTGGTGATTCACACTGTATATCAGACACATTAAAATAATTAACTTAAATTATTAACTTTTTAAGGTATCAAGAGTGTACCAAAAACTTTTGATTTTTTTGTATTGGGTGTCATCAACACACAAAAAAAATTAAATTTAAAAGTAAAATTAACAAACAATCAGTGAGAAAATCGTATTTTGAATCATAGCAAAGATGTTATCTTGTATAAACAACAAAATACGTGACTGGTGTTATACCTATCAAGTACGTTTATATCATCAATAATAAAGAACATTGGGTCAGAAACGTACAAACCGTACTATAATATTTCAATTTGAACAAAGTTGTGATGACATGATAACTCTATAAGCACTTAAAGGTTAAAAGTTTAAACTCCTATCAGCAATGGTTTGCAGAAATTTGTCATTATCACAGCTTTACTACTGTTTTTAATTAATTATTAAAATTAAATAAAAAAAAAACGAAACTTTTCCGTCTTGTTTATTTCCAAAGTCCCCTAAGAAAATATTAATTTTAGTTCTATAAGACTCAGCAATAAGGAAACCGTAATACAGTATTATTTATTTAACTGTAGTCGGAGTTCGAAACAAGAATACGTTCACATTTCTTTATAATTTTGCCGTTAGTGTTTGTATTTAATTTGCATCCTATTGAAAGTCCATCCAACAATAACAGTTACGAAAATGCGTTTTACATTTAAATTTAATGAAAGTTGTTAGGCGGTTTTATAAAACTCGCGATTTTTAATCCGTATTTTCTCGTTATTTTGGAGATAAATAATAATTTAAAGAATCCCCAGGCAATTGTTGCCAAATATGCTTTTAATTTCCAAAAACCGAAGTTCAACACAACAACTATATTCCTCTGAATTTTATACAATTGGGAAATACTGAAATTAATTACTGAAAAATGTTTTGTAAACAAACAATATTTACATTACAAGTTGGGCAAGAATATTTTTTTTTGGCAATGAATATACTCTTACAATATTAACCAACAAATCGCCAATGTTTAATAGTTATTTACATTAGAGTGTGGTAGGTGTATTTTACAGCGCGACAACTCGGTTTTGAGTTAGAGTGCGTAAAATACCTAACACACGACATTTGTATTAGATTTTTGGCTGAATAAATCATAATCATTGATGATTATAAAGCAATGTTTTGACAATGGTTTCATTTTGACAGTTGGCAGCCTGCGTTGTGTTTGATTTGATATTGACAGCTGCGCTGTCAACGGTTAATAATCGAAACCGATTTTGTGTGTAATTTCGTATTTTCAACTACAAAATATGCTGTGTATAATTAAAACAAGTCGCAAATATCCATTTATGTATCTACGTGAAAAAAATTTACGCAAGGAATGTGAGTTCTCAAGGAGATGTCACGGATTTTATTATCAATGAAACTAAATAAAAATAAGGACAACTAAGTACCTTTAAGCTGATTATTGCAATAGGAAAGTAACCCCGTACTTAAGTTTGAGTTGTAAAAGATTCCAGCCAGAGTCGTTGTGAAAAAGCTCTTCCGAAGTTGGACTGTGTCCAAATGGTAAAAATTTAAGTTACTTTGCTTCTGTTTTCAATGTGCAATTAAAAACGAAGTAGGAAAGTAAATACGTAGGTTATTACAAAAAATATTCGAATTAACTTTTTATTTTAGTTAGAGCAATCAAGAATTGTTTATACTCTACTTGTAGAAACAATAGATTTGAACGTGTTAATTGTTAAATGTAACTCCAGAGGAAATACGATTAATAGCAGCTAATTTAAATTTAGATTTATTACCTGAAAAATCCAAAGAACGGTACTTAAATCAATTCAATAGTTTTAAACGGTGGTGTGAAACAAAGTCAATTAAAACATATTCTGAGAGTGTTTTGCTGTGCTATTTAAAGAATTTGTCGATAAAGAAAAAAAATTCCTTTGGGCAATATACTCAATGATTAAAACTTGCTTAAAAATTTACAAAAATTTATATATTTCTAACTACACTAAATTGATAGCATATTTAAAAGTAAAAACTAAAAATCACAAACCGAAAAAAAGTAAAATTTTAGAGAATGACCAAGTAACAACTTTTTTAAACACTGCCTGCGATGATGATTTTCTTCTTATGAAGTAAGTAAATATTTCTATTATGATTGGTAAATATGTTAATCAACTATCATTAATTACAGGCAGCTTTGATAATAGGTATTAGTGGTGCCTGTCGAAGAAATGAGTTATACACTCTAAAAACTGAAAATGGTAAAATTAAAGATGATATCATATTTATTGAATTACCTGAAACTAAAATAATATATACAGAACATTTGCAATTACAAAACCAGATTGGGTAGAAATTGTCAAGAATTATATTAAGATACGTTTAAATTTAACTGGAAACCTGAAAACCTTTTTATGAAATACCAAAAGGTCGATGTGTTAATTCACCAGTAGGTCTCAACACAATTGGTGGAATTTCTTCCAAAATTGCTGCTTTTCTAAAACTTGAATGTGCTGCAGATTACACAGGGCACTGCTTCCGCAGAACTTCAGCCACGTTGTTAGCGAATCGAGGTGGAAATCTTGTTGATATCAAAAAACATGGTGGTTGGAGATCTTCTGCGGTGGCAGAAGGCTACATTGAACAGTCCACAAAGAGAAAAGTTGAAGTTGCAAAATTATCGGCGATGAAAGCCCTTCCACATCAAAAGATTGTGTTCAGAAACCACTGAATTTTCTGCACATGATTCCTGTATGATTAATGTAGATTTACAAAACAATACTCTACAATCAAATAATTTAATACCAGGACTATTCTCTAATCTAGAAAACTGCAACATTACCGTTAATATTTTCAACAATTGCAATGTTGATAAATAATTTCTGGTACCCACAATTTTTTGTTCGTAGTAATCGTTGTAACCCAAATTTCTATTAAATAAATTGTTGTGTTTAAGTACTATGTTCAACTGCATTATTACGGGTATTATAATATTAGGTTATGTCGATGATGCAAGCAGAGCTCCCAACCTCCGAATTATGAATCAGTTGTTTTATTATTTTCAAATACTTGTTTTCTAAACGTACACAAACAATATCTATAAAAATATCGGTAAATTTGATTTTTATAAATAATTTACAATATGAGTAACATGTTTTAATTTTTAAGCCACAACTAAACGTAAAATTTTACGGTGCACGCTACCGCATCGGTTCAGTAAATCGAACCTACTTTGACTGACACTGACAGGTAATACTGCATTTATAGTAGGCGAGGCCAAAAAATTTTTTTAAAACGGTTAATGTAACTACAATTACACGTGCGTTTTCATAATAAATTTGTTTAGTTCATACACACGGTATTTCATTGTGCTGCAAGCTTACTTTGCGTTAATTCTGCTAACAGGTAATGACCCCAGATTAAGCGTGAACTATAACAAAGAAGTGCTTTCGTTTACAAGTGTTGGAAATTTGGTTATTTCATCAAAATGAATCCGGCAAACGTTTCGCCTATGGAACTTTTGGGAAAAGACAACCACGATACTTGAAAAATACAAATGGAGGCGTTATTGATAAAAAATGTTGCATGAAATTTTGTAAATGGTACTCAAATCAAACCTGAATCAAAGGAAAACGACGCAAATTCCACAACGAAAATCGAAAAATGGATTAAAGGCGATGGTAAGGCAAAATCTGAAAATATTCTTTTGGTATGCCCTTCGGTATACGTGCGGTCGTAGCTCTGCAGTTAAGTGCGTTAGCTGTTACAGGCACCTCGGGTTCAATCCCCGGTGCAAACATCGAATTTTTCGGCCGTACTCCCTCGCAAGGCAATGGCAAACTAGTGAAGAGTATACTTGGCTAGTAAACTCTCAACTAAGCCGTTCGAAATCGGCGTTAAACTGTAGGTCCCATGCATATGTGTCTACTGTCACGCACAACACATATACATGCGAGGGTGCGCAACATCCGGTAACGGATATGCGACTTCAAGAAGAAGATGTCCTTTATAATTGAAACAAATAAAGGTTGTATTAGAAAAGCTACGCTAATAAAACGGCTGACCTTGCACCGAATGGAAGAAAATGCTGATATCCGCGAGCATGTACGTAAATTTTTCGATGCAGTCGACAAATTAGCGGAAATGGACGTCGAAGTCAACTCTGATTTATTAGCTATTATGTTACTATACAGTTTACCACCAAGTTTCGAGAATTTTAGATGCGCGATTGAATCCAGAGACGAATTGCCGACACCTGATATTGACGTGTTAAAATTATCGAAGAAAGGCGACGTCAAAACAAAAAACAACCGAACAAAGAAACGGAAAACGTTAGTGTTAACAAAAATAAAAGTGGAACCTTTAAATTTCGTTGTCATAGATGCAGAAAAATCGGACATAAGCTTCAGAATGTGATAAAATCAAATTTAACAACAAACAGTCATCCGCGAGTTATTCTGAATATTCCTCTACAGAAATCAAGGCTAAAGGTATCGTAAGGGTCACTACGGACGTACTAGGTGGGACAAAAATATTATTTTAAACGACACCTTGCATGTACCAGACTTACGTACAAATTTATTGTCAGTGGGAAAGATAACTAACAATGGTTTGGAAATTTTATTTAAACGAGACCGTGCTTTAGTTCTTGGTACGGATGGATCTGTGAAAATGACTGCTGAGCGTATTGGTGATTTATACTACAGCGTGCTTTATCTCTGAACAGTTCAAATACGGCTACAAATAATGTTACGCAAAAGAAAACTTACAAACTCTTATGTTATGGCACCGTCGATTACGACACTTAAATTTTAAAGACCTTATAGAGTCTGTGCATAAAAATGTGATAACGGGCGTTAGTTTAGACTTTTCAATCGGAAATTCGGTTTTGAATTGGGACATTTGCGCGAAATGCAAAATGACAAGAACTCATTTTCCAAAGAGATCCGACAGAAAATTTGACTTACTGGAAATTATTCACACCGACGTTTGCGAATCCATGCGCGTTCAATCAAACGGAAAAGCAAAATATTTTGTTGAGTTTATTGATCACCACTCTTGTTGGTGCGAAATACGCTTTGTAAATTCTAAATCGGTTATCAAGGTTACCAAAGAATACATTGCTTACGTCGAAAAACAAAAAGGCAAATAGTGAAATGCATTCAATCAGATGACGGTACAGAATTTATCAACAAAGATTTCGAGTGTATGCTGAAAGAACGATGGACCACTAGACGGCTAACAGTCCCGCGTAATCCGGAACAGAACGGGATAGCAGAAAGAAAAATCGAACTTTACTCGACACCGCTCGATGTCTGCTCATGGAATCTGAAGTACCTGATTCATTTTGGACATTCGCAATAGTGTTACGACAAAAAGTTTGAATGGAAAATCTCCTTATGAAGTATGGGTGGGAAAACCCCCAGATGTCAGTAAATTCAAGCAATTTGGTTGCAAAGTTTTTTGTCTTAATAAAAATCCAAACAAAGGAAAATTTGACAAACGTTCAAACGGAGGTACATTCCTTGGATACTCGGAAACATCCAAAGCATGTAGAGTACGGTTACCAAAGGAACGCAAAATCTGCGATATTAAATTCATTGAAACAGACGACAACCAAATTTTAACGGAACGTCCACATATTTTCGGAAATCGAACACGAAAGAGAACCTGAGAGTGAGGATAGAGCTCCAAACGTACTAGTAGAAGTCGAATCGATTGAAGACGAAAATAACAGTCTACTCAATGACGGTGAGAACAAGAACTAAAATTTTACGAGAGGACCTGGAAGACCACAATTAGTATGAACAGGAAGCAAAGGAAGGCCTACAAAACAATTTAAAATGGTTTCGGCAGCTATCATGAATGCCGAAGAAATTGAACAAGCATTTATTTCAGAAGTACCGATGAAGCAAGCATTAAAATCTGCGGACGCCGACGAATGGTATGACGCAATGGTAGTCAAAGTCGCTTTATCATACGAAATAACACTTGGAAACTTGTAGACCGACCCTCCAACAAAACGTCATTGGAAGTAGATTAGTATTGAGAAACAAATACAAAAGCGACGGAAGTATTGAACGAAGGAAGGGACGTCTTGTTGTTCAAAGATTCAACCAACAGCCAGGAATCCACTTCAATGAAACTTTTGCTCCAGTCGCACGTTTAAGCTTCGTAAGATTATTCTCAGCGATAGCAGTTCGTTACGGAATGAAAATTCACCAAGTTGACGTAACATGCGCATGCCTAAATGGAAAGCTACAAAAACCATATATATGGAACCTCCAAAAGAATTGGTTAACATCTTAAACATTCTTTCTCAAAAGACGACTCGAATATTAACGAAAAAGCTTCAGAAATGCTGAAAACTTTGAGAAACGGAAACAAAAATTCCTATATGGTTTACGGCAGGCTGGCAGAAGCTGGAACGCTAGACTAGATGAAATTTTACAAGAATATGGTGCAGAACCGACCGATTCGGATCCATGTTTGTATCGTATTGGTCGAGGGGGAGATCTAACCCTAATAATTATCTACGTGGACGACATACTAATTGCTTCAAGAAATCTAAAATCCATAAATGACCTAAAACAAAATCTGTCAAGACACCTCGAAATTAAAGACCTTGGAAACGTAGGAAGTTGTCTAGGAATCGAATTCAGACGAACTCAATACAAGATTACTTCAAACCAAAGAGGGTACGTTACTGAAATTTTAGATAGATTTGGAATGTCTGACTTGAAACCCATCAGCACTAATGTAAAATTAACGAAACCAACTGAACTCGCTTCAGAAGATGAAGAAAACTACCGTACAGAGAACTCGTAGGTGCTTTGACTTATTTATCTATCGCAACAAGACCTGACATTAGTTTTGCTGTCAGCTACCTTAGTCAATTCAACAATTGTTATCGAAGAATACATTGGAACGCAGCAAAACGTGTACTCCGTTACATTAAAGGAATTAAAGAATTGGGACTAGAATACTTTTCCAATACAGACCAACTTAACGGTTATGTCGACGACGATTGGGGTGGAAGTCTAGACGACAGAAGATCGTACACAGGATTTTCTTTTATTCTGTTTGGTGGTCCTATCACATGGGATTCAAGAAAACAACGAACCATTGCACTATCATCAACCGAGGCCGAGTACATGGGTTTAACAGAAATTGCCAAAGAAGCCATTTATCTTCGAAAGCTTTTAACCGAGCTTAGACTTCAAAATTTAGCTCAAATAACAGTTTTCAATGACAATATGGACGCTTTAAGGCTGGCTGAAAATCCAGTTTTTCATGCAAGAACCAAACACATAGATATCAAATATCACTTCATACGTGAAACGCTAAACAACAAGCAATTTGTGTTACGTCATGTATCAACGGAAGAAATGCCATCTGATGTGCTTACTAAATCATTATCTTGGAAGAAACACGAAAACTGCTTGAAGTAAATGGATTGGTTAATTCGACAAGCCGGCTCCGTGCGTCGCAGGGGGTGTGTTAGAGAAATTGCTACGCCACTGGAGAGTGACCGTCAATTATATCGACCGGCGAGATTGCGACAATAATACACACGCAGTCTTTAAGTGCAGCTCTTATGTATACGCACGCTATTTCTATACTGTAAATGATTCGGTGGAATATTTAGTATTTTTAGGAGCACACCTTTCGGTTAATGTAACTATAATTACACGTGCTTTTTCATAATAAATTTGATCAGTTTATACACACGGTATTTCATTGTGCTGCAAGCTCACTTTGCGTTAATTCTGCTAACATAACCCCTCAACCTAAATTAGAAATTAATGTTTCACCTAAAAATTACAAAATTTACAAGAAGTTAGTATTAGTTTTGAATCATATATTAATCTTCACTCCACTGCGTGTCCCGATTTTTCCATGTTCTTATTTCTCGAATAATTTTCACTTATCATTGCACAAGAGGTTTGTATTTTGTCGAGTAAATTTAGGTTGTTTAATGAAAATCTGTTGTCTAGCAATGTGACAAGAAGAACTGTCAATTATTAAAAACGCTATTCGAAATGGCACATGAAGATGTCAAAAATTCTCTCGAGTCCCATTCAGTAGAGCGTTTTTAGGTTGACAGTTTTTCGAATAAAATTGATAAAGAAAAAAAATTTGAATTTAAACAAACAAATTTACTCGCTAAAATAGAAACCTCGAGTGTAATTCGGCAAGACAGTTTAATGAATACAAAAAATACACTACGTCAAACTATTTATTTTGGATACATATAAATTTTAATTTGAATAAACAGACAGATTGACAACTTTAAATATCAATGGAGACCGCCATAATTGATTAAAAAATTGTAAGTGAAAAAACTACTAGTGTATTTGTCGCTGGAAAAGTTCCAGGTAAGTTTTGCCGATGTCAAAGTGACAATTACACTGTGGTATATGAGATTTTTTATACATGAATTAAATTGTCATGGAAAAAAGGTTTTCGTCAAAAAACAATTACCAGGTAAAAAATCAACCTCTTGTGTGTTAATAAGTGAAAAGTTGTTCATGAGCGGAAGCGAATCTTTTGAGGTAAGAAAAGAAGTATAAGAATTGTGTATTGTATTCAACTTTACTTACCTACTACTACCGACCGTTTATAATTTTAAAAGAAGAGGCAATCTTTCTCGTGTTACGATCGAGTCTTGGATACTGAAAGGGATATGACTCTATAACCTTAGTAACAATTGTCAGAAATTAAAATCTCTTCGTACTGTAAGTAATCTTCGATCTCGGAAGTATAATTACAAGTATAAACGCTATAGATTTGCATTTGATTGTGCATTACAACTGTGTTGTTGCCAGGACAGTAAAAATAATTTTCTAGACACGTAGTAGGAAAATATATGTTTCTTAAATACCATCAGAAGAAAACGATGCTGGTATCTCGGGTTTATATTAAGTCTTAGATAATATAATAGAAGAGACGTCTTTTGGTGACAGGTAAAATTTTAATCTTATTAAATTAAATTAAATTCACAAAGCTAAAATTAGTAGAGTTTATGTTCTTAAAGATGGTAACCCTAATTCACGTATAACAAAGCTTGTAATAATCTAATTTAATAGAGTTCGTTGTTTATGAAATAGTTTTAGTACAGTTTCAACGATTATCGAGATTAATGGCTGAGGATTTGTTAGCCAATAAATTCCTTCCCGTTGCAGGTTGTTTGATGTGCTAATTACTACATAGTTAAATATTAATTAAATGATTAATCTTTGCGTAATGTACGTATAAATATTAATCCAAGCGCGTATGAAAACGTTTTTGTAATGAAATTAGCATAACAATAAATTAAACTTTTCAAGTTCCTTTTCGTATTATTTTTATCTTTGAATGTAGATTTTAACTATTCATGCAAGTACCTAACCAAGTGAAATTTTCAGGAGGGTATAAGTGATAACCAACCTAGACATTCTATGTAAGGAGAATATAAATCATCCTTTCAGAGTACGTCCTTTAGGATTTCAGAATTGCCGCAAATTCTTACATATTAATATATAGCGTAATATAATTAATGTTACGACATGAAAAGAACATGACAGACATTTTAACTGTATTTAAATTTAAAATTTTAAAGGAAAACTACCCGATCGGTTTTCAAAAGACTTTAAATCTCGACAATCTACTTAAAATTGTGAATAAATTACTTTGCGAATGATAAAATCTAAAAATGTATTCATTCAACAGCTGACTCAAGTACGTAGTGAAAATTCATATAGTAATTTAATACCTTGATGTTAGTGTATTTTTAAAGAAAATTAATAATAGGTACGAATTGCATTCTAGAGTACGGTGATGTTTGCATACTTCAATTTCTAAAGAAAAATGTTCATGATAATTAAACAGGAAAATTATATGTGCATATTCATTCTTTACACCAAAAGATAATCAAAATCTTTTTATATGTAAGTATTTACATTTTCCGGGGCTTTATCCGACTGTTTATTGCATTTTTTAATTGTTTGAAATAAATAGTCTATTACAGTATTTTGTGTTTATTGGAAATTATTTTCATCTACAAGTAGATATGTTAATGTTTCTCTCAATGTCTTATTTACTTACTAATAGTAGTTGTTTGTACTGTTTTGAAACGTAGAAATGCGTAGAATTGTGCTAGAAGATATTTATTATAAATACACATATTGAGTTTGAAACGATTGCAACATTCTGACCATGTTTTAAAGTCGGTTTAATGCAGTAAAGTTTAATAAATAAATGTGTGTTTTGTAAACATGTTTTGTTTGTTTTTTATTTAATTGTCTGTAATGTGTTGATCAATGAATTACATTGTTTACGTAGTGCTTAGTTGCATATTTAAGAAAGCTTCCCTAACCAAAATGTGATCACCCAAAAACGTACGTGTAATTGGGTGACAATTGTGAAATTATTGGTACACCGGTTAAAATAAAAAATTGATTGATTTGATTAATAAAGTTTTGATACTTTAAATTAATTAATGAATTATTTAGGGAAAAACGTAATAAAGTATCATGATTCTGAGTTGTTAATAAACCCAATAACTGAAAAAAAATGTTTTGCATTCTTAATTTCTCGGATTATTCAGAATATTGCATAAAGCATAAAACGTTTAAACCCAAATGTGATATTTTCTGTTATTACAAGCATAAACGCGTGAGGAAATATAAACATTTTGTTTTATGCACAGAAGACATTTTAAATTTTTTTAATTTTAATTTTTCAATGATCGAAGTCGGTTTAAAAAAAATATTCATATGAGAAAAAAGAAATAGTAATTATTTGCCATCATGTAACTAAGCGTTCCTTCGTTCCCAAATTATCGTCATTATTGATTTTTTTAAAAATTAAGTACTGTTTTTAGAAACAGTATTCACTGCGTTTCCACTACAAACAACTACGGCAAACTTTATGATTAACATTGTTTAAAAAACAAATATAAAAAACAAGAATGTAGAAATAGTTATTTATGTAACAAGGACAAAAAAGTGCACTTTTATGTACGAGACTGAATTTGCTGGCCGAGGCGTTAGCCGAGGCAAGCAAACAGGCGAGGTTATTAAAAAGCACTTTTCCGAGGTACATATTAATTTTTTCCGTTGACCTTAAATTAATTAATTTTCTATTTATTACCGTTTACTGAAAACAAAATGTTTAGTAATTTTAAACAAAAATTTTACGTTTGTTCTGATTTTACTGTACCTAATGTTCACTTCACCGTTCAGTATTGTAACATTTGTGTCAAAATTTATTAAAGGAAATAAAAGCTTTCCGCGTTCGAATATTGTACCGATAAAGCATTTGTTTACAACAATCACATAATTTTTATAAGAGCACTTGATTATGATAGGTAATAGGTAAAACATGTACTTTTTATAATTTATTAAAATAATAAAAATTACATTTAGGTAGTATTATTTTGAAGTATATTTAAAAATGTAGTTATAGTTGGAAGCCTACCCTCAAAATTAATGCATTTCTTTAATTGTTTATGATCAAAGATGTAATGAAGTTTCTCCTATTAAACACATTAAAGTCGATTCTTACTAATTGGACATATAATAGTTATAAGACTGAGTTTGTACCGTGGTCAGACTTATAATCATTTTATATTCAATAAAAATATTGCCTGACCGTAAGAAAGTATGCAAACGTAGTTTTTGATTCACTCGAAAATGTTTCAAAAATGTAATAATCTTCTTTCAGCTTATTGAAAACTGTGAAATTCACCTTGTTTTTGTGTACGAATAAATCTTGAACCCAGTAATGTTGATGGCTTATATGATTCTATTTTTGTTTTTCCTGCGACAGAATCAATATTCAAATGATTTTTCACAAGTAATTACTGTTCTTGTGTTTTCCATTAGCATTATTACTTATTTACATCAATCAAATACAGTAATAGAAAGGTACCCATAATTAACTCACTTCTACTGTAAGTTTTTGTATTTTATGATCGTGAAAATTTTGTATCGGAACTCCGCTTCTGTATCAAAATGTTACCTAATAAAATTGTCTAAAGCAATCTCAAGTCGTATGAATTCTGTCTTACCTTATAAATGAATAACTTTTAAAGAAGTTAAAGTGTTACATATTGAAAACAATGTATCGAGTATTGTGAGATAACAACCAGGTTCTTCTATATGCTTCGCACTTTGTAGAAACTATAAACAATTTAATAATATCGTTTCAAAGCACTTAAAATCATTTACTTGTAATTTGAACAACAAATTGTTTTTGTTCAAAGTTGTATGGGATTGAGAAATTGAGGTTATAAATGGAAGTAAACAAACAATATTCTGCAGTATCTAAAATGTTTCAGTATGTACCTAAAGTACTGTAATATCCTATGTAGTCACTAAATTCATCCTTTCTTATAAAATGGGTTTTCATACTGGTTACTTCGACTTCATTTAATTTGACATAAAATAATAATTGACATTGACAGATGTTTGCGGACGAAAAGTGTTTGCGGACGAAAAGTATTACATTTAAAAAGGTGTTACTTTATGATTATTCAGGGAGTAAGTAAAACTCAATTTGATAATGAGGTCGACGGAAAAATATATTAAGTACTCCAAAACAAAACATTTTAATGAAAATGTAACAAAAAAAATTTATATTCCAGGTCAAAAATAAATTTGTTACAGTATAAGTCAAATGTTATTATACAGTGGTCAACTTTTCCTAAAAGATTCTGTTTTTAAAAAATCAAGCACACAAAATAATGAGTTGATTGCTTTGCTAGATTGCGTTTTGTTTAGATTTAGTACTATGACATGAAAATTTTGATTAATACATTAAATCTGGTGCAATAGGAGATCATTTTTCATTCGGATTTTTATCGGTCAATGGTTATCGCCTAGTAAGAATTTTGCTGATTTTCAATGTAAACAAAATTGTATGTGCTAAATTTTACCTTAATTGCACACAGTATCTACTTCGATTAAATTAATTAAGTTTTTTCGGTACCTAGGTCAGAAAAATAGAAAAAATCAAGTCAGGCACTTGATTATTCATAAGTGGAAAGATGATAAAAATGGTAAAAATTGCCAAGATGTTTAAAATACCCAAGTCAACCGTACAACGCATAATCCAAAAGTATTTTTGTTTTTATTTAAAGTTTGCATGTTTACAATCTACTCAAATTGAGTAATGAGAAATTATTTGGTATTATAAAATGAGTGGGGCTAGCCAGTGCTGGTTCCCCAGGTAATTACACTATATAAGGTCGTGTGGCCAATAGCACTTCAGTCTTCTGGTCGCCGGAACGTTAGAGAGAGCTGTTGTACTAGTTCATTGTGATGGTCAGCTAGTTTTAGTGGTAAGCACTTGAAAGTCTCTGTATTTCTTCAGCAACGTAAGGTATGTTTAGGTCTACATGAAGTGTTTCGTTGGTTACATACCAAGGAGCGCTTGTTAGATTTTGTAATATTTTTAGACTGGAACCTCTGAAGTATCTTTGTGTGTGTTGCCAACCCCTGAACTGAATCCCGTGAGATTTAGTATTACCTTGTACAAGAGTAGATAACGAAAGTTGGGAGTGCCTGCCGATTAACCAGTCAATTTGTTTTGTTTTAGTATCGAGTTGTTTGCGTTTAGTTTTAATATGTGTTTGCTATGGAAGTATATGATCAAGATGCAACCCAAGGTATTTTACTTCGGTCCTTACTGGTATTAAAGTGTTGTCGATTGTTGTTTACTGGAAGAGTGTACGTTTGTTGGTAAAAGTCACTTGTGTCGATTTGGTATTATTAACAGTAATTTTCCACTTTCTGAACCAGTCGCCTAGTAGATTAAGGTGTCTCTGTAGTTGGTGCTCTGCTACTTACGCGTTGTCATTGGCTGCCAAGACAGCTGTATCGTCAGTAAAAGTTGCCATTAATGTATTTGGTGTATTTGGAGCGTCTGCTGTATATATGAGGTATAGGAGTGCATCCAACACGCTGTTCTGTGGAGTTAATTTGGCAGTTAATTTTTTTAAAGCTTTGTACATAATTTTAGTAACTATGCGATGACTTTGTTGAAATGTTGAATTGCAAATGTGTTTGAAGTTGTAGGCGTTGACCCTAGCCGGCGCTGTCTACTAAGTTGTCTACTTTTAATTAATTATATTGTTAACTACTAGAGTTTTGTCGCTGACTTGAAGAAATTTTGGTCGTTCTCGGGTATTCCAAAGTGATAATGAAACAAATTTTGTGGGTGCTTTATAATTGCTTGATTGAAAAATTTGGAAAAATATGCAAAAGATATAAATAAAATGTAACCAAAAAGTTGCTTCGAATGTAGATGGCTCTACAATTCAACTATGACGCTATATCAACGACAGTCAGAAAGCAACTAAACAACTCCGGTTTAATCGACGGTACAGCCATCTACATGTCGAGGTCAATTTTTGGGTACATTTTATTCATATGTGTTGCTTATCCTTTTAAATTTTTCAATCAACCTTTAAAGTCCTTGAATTAGGATCAGATCCTGAAAGAAGACGGAACATCAGCCATAAAAGAGAAACATAATTATCTGTTGGTTGCTTGTATTGTTGCAGGTTTTGTAAAGAACTAATACGTTGTATTAAAAATATGCGGAAAAGAATAATAGGAAAAGCGTTGTGTAACAAACAAAAAGTGGAGATAGCGTTAGTAGCTATCAAAAATGTTACAAGCGGACGGTTCTTAACCTATGCTTCCGATGATTTCAGAGATTTGCGGCTGTTCACTTTCCAAATGTTTCTGAAAATCGGATTTATGAAGAAGTAGTTGTCGCAACTCATTTCAAAATAGAGGCATAAAATAACTAGACCTCTTATAGTGGGAGAACCTGTCGCAGTAAGATCTGATTTAAAGAAGAGCCTGGATTGGCCATTGAGACGTTTGCATACTTCCTGAGAAGGATAGAGTCAGCAGAGCAAAGGTGAAGACACAAGATAAAGTACTAATACGCTAGGTTCAACAACTGCATTTTTTGAAAAAGTCAATAACCTGCACGACAAGGAAAACATTATTACTAGATTAAAAACATTAACTACAACACAAAATTGAAAAGTTGCGCTCTGAATATAGATATTAACAAACGTAGGTTGAATAAAAGATTAGATCAAATAAACATTTTACCGAAACCTTGCCTGTAAGAAACATTAATGAGGTTAAGACTATTAAACGTTAAATATGTAAAAGTATACGAACGCAACAAGCTTTAAAATTTGATTTTGTAATTTTTATTAATTTTGATTTTGCTAATTTATTAACATTAGCATGTACTTAGATTTATTTGTGAGTTTTAAAATTTATTTGTAGCATTTCAGATAGTAATTATTGTTTGAATTATTTTCTCTATTTAATATTACAAGATTGGTGAAATCGAATGTATGAGCTGAGCTTTGAGATTGTAGTGCTCACACGCTTTTTGTGCGTTTATGCACTTGGACCGCAACGGCCCCACATGTTGGCTGTCGTCCGGGCGAACTCCAGCGCCACAGAGCAGCCTGACTAAGCTTCTACGTACAGCCCTCCAGTAAGACGCCATACTACAGCCACTACGAATCAAACCCTGGTCGACGGGGTCAGCAGCTAGATGCCGACCCAGGCTTGGTTGTCGACAACCTGTAGTTCCGACAAGTCTCGTATCGGACAGTACATTAGCCCTATCTGGAAATAGGTCCGACCTGTACCCTGCCAGCCGACAAAAGTACTCCCCTAGCGCTGGTACAATTACCCCTTTGCTAGTAGGAAACTCAAAAACGCAGCGATGCTTTAGCTTTAGAGGGCTGATTTTTGGAACCACGGAGTACCGGGCCCAATACACAGACACGCTCGGCGAGGCAGAACGCCCACTCAAGACAGAGTCTCACACACATGGTCGACGCCTGACATCTATGTGATGGGTCCCTATGGGGGAACTACTTTAATGAGCTGAACGTCAATGAGCCGTCAAGAAGCCCCAGACTTTCCCATGATCGGGCTATCAAGGTTTGACGGTCATCCCCTGCGTATAAAGTCTGCAACTACGCCTCGATTGTTTTGCTCTAGCTATGTTTGACCTTGAGGAATCGCCGCCTTTAATAGCTCCATTCTAAAGTTACTCTACACAAGAGAACCACAGTGCCTAGGTCGGTAACTCTATATCAGGATGCTCCAAGGAGCATCAAACAGCCAGAACAGAAACGAGGAACCTCAAGCTCTGCGTACTCGAAGTCCACCTCTGTCTGCTGCCAGTGTTTCTAGCGTCGAGCATAAACCTGTTTCCTCTGGGAATGTCAATTGTATAACGGCACGCTAGCAATTAATACTCTACCAATTTGCAACTGAGCATAACATCCCTGACTAACTCAACGCCCCAACCTGGCAATGCCAAGCCCAGTTTTGGAACCAGGGGGTTTGAGGCACACCCAGATTCGAATCAATAAAGTTTGGGTACTAAGCGCACGTTTGCTAGGTCTCCTGGTCCACTCCCAGCTGAATCCGGCAACACGCTAATACCCAAATATTACCGGCATGTACACAGTTTTGGTGTTGCAAAAGCCAATGCCTCTCTCTGGGGTGTGTGTATTAGGCCATCCATCCTAGGGGTTGCCATCAACAACTCGGTAATGATGAAGTATGTATGATGAAGAGATGCGAATGAACGGGCACTCACCAAACCCTCCACCTAAGAGCCTTGAGTGTCAGTTATTTTTCGTTCGTCTTGGTTGCGCATCTCGACACTAAACCGCAATTCTTAGGCCGTCTCAACCAGCAAAAGTTTGTCGTTGTATCGCAATATCGGGAAGGAGCCACTTTAAAGAGTACAGTCTCATGAATTTTAGGTCAGTACTCACCCGTACCCATATCCAGCCTCCTAGACGTCATCTCGCTCAGTTGCGGCACTGAGGATTTTGTCAGAGAACTAGGTGGCTATTTGTGGGTTCGGGGATTGACCAGGTTCAGTCTGTTAGTTCTGCAGGTCTTTCAGCTCATCTCGTCTCGCGATAATGGAGCCAATCATGTCGCAAAACAAAGCCCACCCTGCTTTGGTGTACAGCATACTGCCCATTGCAGAGGTCTATCTCCACCTCTAACGCCAAGCGTTTCGAGGCTTCTGATGTCATCATACACGGGGCAATTAACCAGAAAGTGGAACTAGGTCTCACTTCCTTCTCCGCATACAAACCGGCGAGTCTAAGTGTTGGACTGTCAGCACGCATCCGACAGCCCAGAGCCGCGAACCCCAAGCACACTCTAGCCATCGAGCAACGTTGGGCATAAATCTGTCAAGTTACCCGACCCTTAGTGCTGAGAACCCATCGCCTCTGCCATGCTCGTTCAGTCTCCTATACAGGAGACGTTCACGTCAGACCTCGGTTGGCGCCTCTCAGCCAGATTCAACAGGTCTATCGACTCATATAATGTATGAGCTGGTTTGGATTGGCGGCGCGACATGAATGAATGAATTATGCCGGTTAATATTGAGTGGATGTTGGAACAGATAAGTTTGTATACATGGCCAGCGTGCCAAACACAGTCAAAAGTCTTTGAAAGTCGAGAAATACTGCTCCGGCTACCTGGTTGTTAGCCATGGATTGGCAGCAATATTCGGTTACGCGTAAGAGTTGTTGGGTTGTGCAGTGATTTGGTTATTTGATCGGGGCCAAGGGCTATACGTTTTCAAAGAAAACATATGATTTGACGGATTTTAGTAGGAGATGTAAGCGTGATTGAATTATCGTCGTGGTTGTTTAGTAGAAAATGAGAAACTCTGGATTCGATTTGGGAAACGTGGTGCGATTTGATAGTTTAAGCTGTTTTGGAGTTTTAGGTTGTCAGCGTGGGATTTGATCTTTTCTTTGTAGAGAAGACAAGGTTGTTAGTTAGGTGATAGGCTGCTCGTACGATTGGTTGGCGTTGCACAAAATTTTCTGGATACACCATAAGAGTGTTGTCGTGGTTTAAGGATTCTAGTTGGTTAAAGGCGAATTGGGTGTGTTGCAGGATTTTTTTTTATTACTTCACAACAGGTTTCTTTTTTTGTTTTCTTTGAGCGCCGATAAGCAGCCACTCCATTTTTTCTATTTATTTATTTGACGCCATGTTTGTTTCGGGAGGGGAGGAAACCGGACAAGATTTGTTTACTTGTCCGTCTACAGTCGTAGTGATTATTTTGCGGTTTTTGCTTTCCGTCATCTGGAACGTGCACGTACTTTACTCCGACATTTTCCCGTACATCCGCATTAATCGGTTCTTTATTTTAGGTTGAAACGCTTTCTTGAACCTATCTCTTGAAGAAGATTTTATAGTTTTCTTTCGACTACTGTAAGTTTTTCTTTTCAACTCACCTGTAGACTGTACTCAGCATAAAGAGATAATTTTAAAAACTGTAAGAGCTACATCCATTATCTGACCGCAGGCTTTCTATTACGTTATTCAAGGGTCAATTATTTGCTTAGCACAGGAATTTGGGTCTAAAAGCATTCTTGTTTGGGGCCGTTTTTTAGTCTATCAACAATAATTACTTTGCCCATCCCGCGTTACCAACTCTATTGCCTTATGCACATAGCGTTTGCCACGCAAATTACTCTGCGCACCCCACGTATATACGCTAATTATTCTACGTCTAAAATTGAGTCTGTGATAATGTCATTTTTTTTTTTAACCTACAGTCAGTAACAAAGTTTTATCTTATGTTTACATTAGACTTGTTGTTTTAATTAGAGTACTAAATTTTTAACTGTCGGTGCTGTCTGGTTCAACCTGATACTGGTTGTCTAACAAAAGTGTCGACCTAATTTTCATCGACAATCTAAATAAAGTAATTTGTTAAATTAACTAATTGACTACAAACCTTTTTTTTGTTTGAAACATGTGGTTTGTAAAAGGCAATCTTGATCTTACCGGAGGTCGTCTCTACGGTGAATGAGGTGGTTTCGATGTAAACCAGGGAGGGATTGAGGGCAAGGTCTTTTGTGTTGCGGTTTTTGTGGAAAAGGTTGTAGTTGAGAATTCTGACTTTATCACATGGGTTGAAGTGGGTTTTGAGAGTAGGATGTTGCGATCTCTAAGAAGTTCTGTATTTTTGTAACGAAGACCATTGCAATTTCAGAATGATACGGTTAAAGTTAAGAAAAGTAATTGGTGGGTGTTTTCAAAGAAGGATTTGGTGGTTTCTTCGGTCGGGTTGGATTGGTTGAAAGATGACAGCATGTTTTCAAAGATTTCGGCAATACGGGATTGTTTGGTTAGTGGTGGGACGTTGGTTTGAGTGAGGTTTGTCTGTTAGAGTGCGGAAGGTTGCTACGGTTAGGCGGTGGTTGCTGCCGGTTTGTGTGTAAGGCGGGGAATAAGGTAGCGAAAATAAGCGTTGGCGTAGACTAAGCAAGGGTATTGGAGGATCTGGTCTTCAAGCATTTAACGGAAGTTGTACCTCTGCTATAATTTGCCGTTTGTGGTTCTTCACAGAACTAGGAATAGTGGTATTGGGGATTTGTTTCGCTTTGAGGGTTGAATTTCGTTGAATGAGGTGTAATTTTGGGATTTGAGTTCGGTTTTTATTTGATCGGCCAAGGTGGTTTTGGGAATTCTGGCGGAAAACTACTTTAAGGAGGGTTTCGCTGCGAAAGAAGTAGGTATAATTAGGTAACTGGTGTTTGTCTATGAGGGTAATCATGGCATGGTAATCAAGATGGTGGTGGATGGGACAATGACGGCATTGGTAAAACCAGTGGCGTAGCCAAGGGGTTCTGGGGTGTAGACCCCCACGCCCAAAATGCATTTTAAACAGTTTTTAGATGGGACTAGCTCAAAAACTAGGCGATAGCCGTTACATCTTGTCACGGAACGAATCATAGACCTTCACTGGGTGCCGGGGTCGATGCAGTCAGTCAGAAAGCGCCAGAGGGTATTGCAAATTGCATGGCTTGGCTCACTCTAAGTCGACTAAAAATATGCTATATTATGCTACATCTAGACAACTTGTCTTATTGGACAACAAAGCTATTCATTAATTATTGATAGATAAGATTTCTTTGTGGATCAATCCCACGACTGCACATTTTTATTATTGAAGTTAAAATAACTCAAACTTTACTATAAATCATAATACTCCATACACTTAAAAGGTGATCTTTATAATGAGTTTGTTGGGATCATATTTCTGTGCCTGACTAATATCCTATACATACTATACAAGTAGAGAGCGGCATCGCGATTTGCGATCCGATGCCCCCGTCAGTTAGACCTAACAAGGCGGGAAGGTACTGCAGCACGGCTGGTTTCAGATAAGTTTAGTGGTCGAGCCTCTCTGAAGCGGTAGTTGGCCATTTGGAGCAACACACCAGAATTGCAAAAAATTGTTTATACCAAGAATTTTTAGCCTCTTCAACTTTTATTAGATGTTTTTGGCGTAGCATCAATTTTTTTCAAATTCAAGTTTCTGTGGATTTAAACCTTTGCATTATCAGATAAACGCATGATTGTTTTAGATGATAATGAAAAATATTTGCATCCGGCTTTCATGTGCTTTAGAAATAAGTTGTAACTGCTTGAGGGTATAATTGAAAACGTAACTAAAAAGTATAAATTAATATTTACTTTAATTTTAGATAAAAGTAATTATATTTTATAATTTAATGGAAACATTTTCTGCTTAATGCGTACAATAACAAAGCACCAAAATGACTACAAAATTTAGACACAATTATTCCCAACAAACGAGAAATATTAAAATACATAATGACTTCGTACTTTATCAGTTTCACTTAATCCCATTTACTGTTTGTCTCTTTTCATATGTACTTTAACTGTCAAATGCAAAAAATACCATAATTTTACATGTGCATGTCAAGGTTTATTACATGTATATTTCATAAAGTTCGCAGTTTGTTTACCCAGAACATCTTTTCATTGTTTATCTGTGTATATCGTGTACAGATGCAAAAGGAAAGAGAATAATCTGTAAGCGACATTCTGTTTATTGTATAACATCAAAATTGCTTTCGAGATTTTTAATAACTCATTATTAAATGCAAAATGATCCCTAGAGGATTTGCAAATACTAACCCCGTGGACAGACGTGGCTTTTAATTTTCGACATTAATAACTGTCGTGCGAAGTTATTCATTTTGTTTGAAACAACCCTAACAGATTAGTTTACGCAACACAATAACGTTAGAAAAGCTCTGGTTTAATTACACATCGCTTTCACCTATTATTCCTTTAATCATTTTATTAAAATTAATTAGTTTTGTGGTGGGTTTTACAGAACTGCGAGAATTGAAAAAAGAAAAACGTAAAACGTAGTTTAGATTTATGTATTTGTTTTGGTGATACAAAAGACACGTAGTAAAAATTACGCCCACCTTTATTTATAGGCAATACCTTTGCAGTAAGTGTGGCTTAACGATCGAGTCTCTTTTGCCTTTATATCCCATTTCTTGGCAAAAGCAAACATGTTGACACGACAAGAAAAATCGGTATTGCCCAATAAGTTAAAACGAAAGTGAATGAATATTCGGTTAAAAATAACGTTTTAAAATAAAAATTCAATTTCTTTCGTAATTGGTTGAATGTTGCGGCAACAGTAAATCATATTTTTTCGTGCTCGAATTTATAGGAACATCGAGGAATTCGCATAAACGAAAAATAATTTTCGTGACTTTCGAAGTTTTAAAGCTGCACAAGCTCGCGGAAGAAATGACAAAACGTTTGCGGAACTCTTCCGCGTGACACATATGAAATCGAAAGTTTGCGTAGAACCTCCTTCGCGTAAAGAAAGCTTCACGAAAAGTTTAAACTGAAAATGTGAAGTAAGCAGCAGATTTCTTTTGCGCACATTGCACATCTGGGAGTCATTTTCTACACGCGAATGCGTTACCGAAAAGTTTATAATTTGTTCAAAATGTTGGAAATGGTTTATTATTTTTTCCCTCGCAACAGAAATTGTTTATGAATAGGCTTGATTCAATAGGTGCGAATTGCGGAACTAATATCTAAAGATTTTAATTGATTGTGAGGTAATCATTTGCTCCAATTACTAAATGAGTACAAAATAAATAATCCGCTCAAACGCGTACGATCTCTTTGAAGCTTTTGAGCGTTTTTCTGACATTAAAACGTTGTTAAATTCGTGTTTACTGAAAATGAACTCATTGTGTGTTGAATTTCACGGTAACTGTTAATGACCACTGTTGGCTAAGTGTGGAGTATGTAAAGCTATTGTGAATTTTCATTAACATGAGACCATATATTTGATTGTTTGCGCTTGGACTTGACGTGTTTTATTAAATTTATAGTTCAGGTAACGTTCAAATTGCGACGACAACTGTTGAAAAAAGTTTGGTGTATTTTAGAATCGATAACGGCGTTTAAAGATTGAGTTAAGTAATGACTATGTAAATGAGATGCAAATGAACAAAGCAATTACTTATGAAGACTTTCAAAGTATACCAAAATGTTAAATTTAACAATAATTACGCCGACAAATAAAAAAGTCTATGTACGTCATTTGTTTGAAGAAGATCAAGCATTAATGCTTTCAACAAAACCAATTAAAAGAATTTCCTTATCTTAAATCCTTTTATTTTTATGTATTGTGTTTATTGTTTTCTTGCTAGAGTCTAACTTTTATTGTTTTTTTTTGTCTTCTTATGTGAGTATGCTGCCTCAGGTCATTATAGAAAGGGTAGAAATTGTGTCAAGAAATTATAAAATATCTATTTAATAATTTTTGTTTATGATTTCTACTATTAAAAGATTTACTATTAATTTTGATAACGCTTAGCTTAGCTCTGACAAGTTACTTCACCCTCGGATTAAAAAAACACTTTAGTCCCTTGTTACATAATGTAAGGGAGAGCCAAGGATGGTAAACTGTGGTGAGGATAGCTATACCAAGCAAATGTGTTTGCATGTGTTTCGACCACTGTGACATAGTCGTGAGACCTCCCTCACTTAAAAATCAGAAACGTAATCGTTTTAAGGCTGGCAATAACGTAACGGCTTCGTTATCTTCAAAACTAAAAAACGAAACATAATGATTTCTTCAACATGTATTCTTAAAAGTACATTATGTGCCTCAAAATGAATTTTAAATGAATAAGTTATTTAACTTTTTTGTAAAAAAATACCCTGTGTTGCGTAACTTTAAGTATTATGTTTATAGATTTTATGAATAAATCAATTTGATTTAAAATAAGTTTATATTTACTGCCTTGAGTTAATGTATGTAAAATTGTATTGTATAAGTTTACTTATTTGTTCAATAAATAACTATATTGTAAATTGCGTTATTTCCTATATATTAATATTACACTTAAAGTATAGATAATATATGGATATTTTACAAGAAGTTAATTAATCTTTTGTTCTAAAATTTATTTAAATACATGTACTTAAAAAAAAGTATCTCTCATTTTTCAGTTTTTAAAATAACGCACAAATTAGAGCCATATTTGTACGTCTAGATATGAACCGTAAATACCACCCTTAACAGACAGAAATAGTAGACATACTTTTGCAGCGTTTATTAAAATTGTTAATATATATCACTAAACTAAATATAATGAAACAGTGGATATAACAAATTTAGTTTAAATTTTATTTTATTAATAAAAACATTTGATAACTAATGCAAGGAGGGACACAATCTTTAGTAAATTATGAGAAAAACAATTCTTAATAGCAATTTGTTAATACATTCAATTTATTATTTTATTTAACTTTTTCTTCTTATTTCTATTTGAATCACTAGTATTATATTTTCTACTAAGTATTTCTTGTTTGGCTTTTAAATTTCTAAAATTCATAAGAATTACAGTTCTCAATTTACAAAAATCTTTTAAGAGTTTAAAGGGCATGTCTTTATCTTTTTAGAAATTTTACTCACTAAATTTTTAACAATACCTAGACATTTGCGATAAGATTCCTTGTGGTGCATTTTAAAATAACGGTTCCATTTCTTAATTTTTGAAACCAGTGTGCATTTGGTTTGATATGACCTCCGTAACGAGAGTTGTTGGACCCAAGAAGGATACTATGATCCTATTTTAAAGTTAATGTGAATTGTCCTAAATTAGGATGTGAATCTTTATATTTTTTGTCAAGTAACCAGCTATATATTCTAAAGCGTAATCTGTAATTTCGTTCGATGCTGCGGTAAAATCAAATTTAACTGGGGAGTAATTTGACGATACGAAAAGGAAAGAAGAATTACTTTGTGATGTATCAATTTTTGTATCTTCTTCTACTACATTAATTTTTCCAGTTTCCAGCAATTTTGAAAAATCCGAAGAAACGAATTGTACTACCGTGTTCTACGCATTGATTTACATTATATTATGTTAAAAAAGCCACACAAAATTGTTTGTCAATTTTTGTCAAAAGACCAAGGTATAAAATCGGAGAAAAAAAATTTTGCTTTTGATTTGACTAAAGTAGTGAAAATACTAATATTAAGGTGTAGAATACAGAAATACCATCAGTTGTCATCAGAATATTACTGTAAAATTATTGCCCACGTTTACAGTTTTTGGGAAAAAATTGCTTCAAATGGGGAACGGTAGTTTAAGCAGCAATTATGAAAAATCCGAAGAAACGGCTTGCACTACCGTGTTCTACGCATTGATTTACATAATATTATGTTAAAAAAGCCACACAAAATTTTTTGTCAATTTTTGTCAAAAGATTAAAGACTTGGGTATAAAATCGAGGAAAAAAAATTTTGCTTTCGAATTGACTAAAAATTAGTGAAAAGACTAATATTAAGGTGTTGAATACAGAAATACCATCAGTTGTTATCAAAATATTACTGTAAAATTATTGCCCACGTTTAGAGTTTTTGAGAAAAAAAGCTTCAAATGGGAAAAGGTAGTTTAAGCAGCAATTTTAAAAAATCCGAAGGTACGGCTTGTACTACCGTGTTCTACGCATTGATTTACATAATATTATGTTAAAAACTCATCTAACTCCTGTGCTTCTGTATTAACTTTGGAATCAAAAATCTAAGATTATTTTCGAGCATTATCATTCGTATCCGGTAAATTGCTGCTAACGGACTTGGATGTTCATCTGGTCCTTCTCTACTTATAATTTGAAAAAAAAATGTATCAATGCTGTCTTGGTTGAGTTTGTGTGTACAGATATATTTAACACCTAAGTTAGTTTTTAAATTAGCTTTTCAAAGATTTCATAGATATTATCATTCCCTTTTGAAAAATTTGTAATGATTTTTTTCCTACCGCTCTCATCTGTGTAACAAGGTTTATCATTTTATCCAAATGTATTTCTTGATTTTGCAAATCAAACTGTAAGCATTTTTTGTTGGAACTTTTCTTTTTGGACAGTAACTATTACATAAATCAAACCATCGGTTAATGTCTTCTATAAAATGACCAAGCTTTTCTGACATTTGTTTATCGGTACCTTGTTTGTAATGTAAGAAAGCTGTGGCAATTGTATTAGATGAAAGCGAGGGGTGTTTTGCAGGGGAACTTTGGTGTACAATCTTTAGGAATTAGTAAGGAATTAGAGGAATTAGTGAAGAATTAGAGGAATTGGTGGAGAATTACAGGAATTGAGAGGAATTTTGTGAATTGCTCAGGAAATACTAAGAGAATAGCGGAATTAGTGGGGAATTAGAACGAAATTAGAAAAAGCGAGAAGCAAATTAGTACATTGCACAACCTCGACTCACAGAAAACTGTTAAATAAGCGCGATTACAGTTTGCCGTCACTTTGCACCGTCTGGAATTTCATTTACCAAATGCATGGTGTACTTGTTTTAAGTAATTGTAATGTGTAGTTATTTTGCTGTTTACATAATTAAATCGAGGTCAAATAATAATTATTTTTTATAAACATAAGTGACTAGACCAGTGTGATATTTTATCGATTTCCATTATTGCTGTTCAGTAACAGTAAGTACTATTTTGTATAACCTCATAAATAGAAATTGGTTGAAAGCAAGCTTGAGAGAAAACATCAAATCATACCTGTATACAATCTTATTCCAGTTGTAAGTACGATCGGTAGTAGTTACGTTCGATCTCGCGTTCGATGGTACGGTAATCGGCTGTAAAACGCAATTCAAGATTTCCATGATGCGACGAAATTTAAATACTCCCGGCACAATCATATTATTTGAATTGCATTTTCAACAAGCAACTAAATCAGTTTCAGCGGGAGTAAATTTAAAAATATCAAGCTTTATAAGATATGATTTTATCAGTAAAAATTACATTCATCATCATTAAATGAAATACTAGTTGAAAGTCGATTGATTTACTAGGGGTTAGTTTGAGAAAAAAAAACAATGTCAATTTTTTAGTTTTTTAGAATGGCAGTACAAACATCTTATTATTTTAAGTACGAGATCAATATTCTGGAATAATGAGAACTTAAACAATTGCGGTAAACTACAAATATTAAGTTGTGAATGTTTCTAAAGACTCTATTAAGTGCAATTAAAAAACAAATTGGTTTGGCGAAATATGAAGCAAGTACTTTGTTGAGTTTATTTTTTTTATAGATGAGTGAATCGGAAGATAAAGACGTTTTCGAAGAGGCTGAAACGGCGCTAAATACAAAAATACCAGAAATTTTAAAACCTACTAAAAGCTGTGGTTATGAAAACGAAGCTTTAATAGCTGGAATGACAAAAGCAACTATATCAGAAATAGAAAAGTTTGCAAGGACTGATTTATTTCAACTCATCGATGAAGAGGATCGAGTTAAATACTATGGAATATATAGCAAAACCCAAAAATTTACAAAATGTTACCAGCACACCAGCAAGTACTACTTTGGATGATCGATTATTTTAAAAAAGAAAAGAAAATCACACAAAAAGGATTGTCAAGATTCTGCTCCTAATAATCACGAAAAGCCTCCCAAGAAAAGGCTTAAAACTTCTGTTGAAATTTCAGAATTTGTAAGTGGTGAATCCCAGGAGAAATTAGACGATCCCGATCACAATCCTAGAAAGATTACCAATCAGACACCTGCCGTGAACTTAACAGACGAAAATGCCTTAATTTTTCGAAACTTGAAGAATTGGGCAAAATTAAAAGCTACTACCGAGGCAAATACAGATTTATGGGAAACGCTTCAGCATAAATTTCATGATATTAAAATTGTAACTTCATTGGACCAACATGACAACATCTTTTGCAAAGTAACCTGCTTCTGTAACGCGACATACAAACTACCCAAAATAGTTAAACCTGGAAAAAATAAAAAAAGTTGGATTTACTCTAATTTTCATACACACTTGATGACTAAACATTTGCAAACGCAAGCCATGTCGACATTCAATGTATCGACAGAAATGTCGGCACATGCTCAACAGCAGTCGATTACTTCCTATATGATAACCAAGCATCCAAACCGAGATGCAAGCCTGCACAGCGAAGCATCAAATGTCAAAATTATAAGTGATATCGTTTTATCTCCGCCTCAAATTCCACCAATGGTATGCCCAACAAATCGTGTGATGTTTATTTAGGATCAAGGTTACAACCCCTATCAAACACTACTTCTGCAACCTGCTCAAGTGAAGGTGGCAGCGACCAGACGCGTCCCCTTGAAAATATTAATAAGTGCATCAATACGAATACCTCATTGAATCAAGTATGCAAAATCGACAGCCAGAATGAGAATAAAATACTGTCCAAATGGAATAGAAATAAATATCAAAGATGTGAAAGAGAGAGACGAGCTAGAGAAAAATTGTCAGACGACCAAAGTTTAATGACGAATTACTTTTGTATTGCTGAAAAGTCAGTGAAATAGCAAATAAAAATAGTGAACTGGCTGAACAACTCTCAAGAAACATAAGTGAAATAGAAAGTGTGCAAAAGTCTAATACATGCGTGCCTGATATACCACAATTACTACAAAAATTGCAAGATTTATCTCTAAAAATTCTACTTGTTCGAACAATCGAAACAGATACGACGATGCGGTCAAAAATTTGCAGTATACCTATTTTATATTGGTGGCCGATTACTTTATGAAACACTTCAAGCAAATTTAAAAATAGTTTACCTTCAATTTCTACGTTGAATCGATTTTTGGACACTAAAAATGAGACTCTACAAGAAGGTGGATTTGATTTTAAAGGCCTATTGAAACACTTGACCGATAGAAATTTACCAAAATGATTTGGGTATCCGAGGATGCCACTCGAGTGACAGGCAAAATTGAATATGACAGCAAATCTAATAATGTGATAGGATTTGTTTTGCCATTAAGGGATGGCCTTCCTCAACAAGGTACGTTCCTGGAACCTCTGCTAAAGCAATTCAGACTTACTTTCAAACCGGAGTAAAAGCAACATATGCTTATGTAATAATGGCTCAACCATTACATGTTGGAGCAACGCCATACTGCCTGTCTTTGTTCGGAACTGATAGTTCATTTACTACAGAGCAGGTTACTTTGAGATGGGAATGGATGAAGGAGGAAGCTAAGAAATTTGGCATCACAATTATTGGATTTTCCTCAGACGGTGATACTCGACTTTTAAGAGGTATGCGTTTAAATACTGACTTGGTGTGTCGTTTAACACCTGAATATAAAGAGAACAACAAAATAACTCCAGCAACAACAGATATAGTTCATTCTTTGCCAGTTCTAGATTGGAAGTGGTACCAATGCAGCATTGAAAAAATGAAGAATGTTATGTGCAGAATACCACGCATATTTTAACAAAATTGCGGACTCGTTTTCTAAAGCCAGGAATACATCTGCCATTTGGAAAATACACTGCCACTTCTGATCATCTCAAGGAATTGATTTTGAAGGTTCCAAAAGACATACATCTCTTGACAGATTCTGATCTCAAAAGTGAAGACAAAATGAATTTTGCATCCGCAGAAAAATGTGCAGTTCGATTGTAATTGAACAACTGACTAAAGAAATTCCACAAAGTGAAGGTAGTGTGGCGTTTCTAAGCTTATGCACTACGTCGAATCATCGTTCTTAAATTCCAGCACTGAGTTGCGTACCAGACTACTTCAGATTTGGTATGTTGTATTTTTGCAAGAATCTGGAGAGCATGGATTAAAGGAAACAAAGAATACAAAATAACAGACAACTTTTGACCACTAATTGGTACCTTTGTATTGAAATGAACGCCCACGCTTTGATTAAACTAATACTGAAACTGAAAAGCCGCGAGTTAAAACCAGAGATGTTCAGCATCGCCATTTTTGGTAGCCAAGCTTGTGAATCCTTATTTCGGGCTGCAAGGTCTATGACTTCTACGTATTCAACAATAATAAATTTTAGTGTAAAGGATATGCTAAACCGAATTGATAGAATTAGGACAATAGTTGACACCATAAACGATCTGAGGGGAACTTTTACATTTCAAGGGAAGACAAAAATTAAAAACAGACTGAAGAAAGAAAATTTACCATGTGAGGACGACATTATTAATTTGAATATCAAAGATATAGTTGAAGAAGCTCTACAAAATGTCATAGAGGACATAAAACATTTGGGAATCAATGCAAAAGAAAACGATTGGAAATATATGCAGGTACCGTTAGTAAGACGAAAACCAAATATCGTAGTTACAGAGGGGAACGAAGATATCGACGCCGAAGTTGATGAAAATCCAGAAGAAAATGAAATTGACCTAGATGTGGCAAACATAAATAATATTGGTTATGAGGATGATGCAGTTATGGAGTTAATTTCGAACGAGATTTCTAATGAAGATCCCGAATGTGACACTATGGAGACTAATTGTATAAGTTTAAAAGACTTTTCTGAAAAAAGTGCATAGTGTATTGGAAAACTCACCTTATATAAAAATCTATGTCGGTAAAAGACTTCAATTATTAAAAAGTCATCGTACTGCTGGCTTTTAGATCAGTCTAACGGTAGAGTAAGTACTGACCGCTTAAAAGATTTATAGGTAGTACAAGGAAAACGTCCTCAAAAAATTCCCAGCCACCTTTGACTATGAAAAAACTAAACAGAAGTTACCCGTGGACCAATCCGGTGGCACTAGCAGTGACTGCTCTGCTGACTCGGATGCGATGGAACTCGACGATTGCGATGATTTGGAACACTTTTCAGATGAAATGTATCCGTGCAAATCAGAAAATGTATCGGGAACTGTCGAAATCCAAATACACTTGGAAGGGTATTACGCGGTTTTCTATGACCAATCCTGGTTTATTGGTCGGATACTTGAAGATAAAAGAAACGCTTATTATAAAATAAAGTTTCTGAAAGCAGAGTTAGATACGTTTATTTGGCCCCGAAAAGAAGACATTGATACGGTCCATAAAGATTTTATTTTGTATGGTCCTATTAATTTAATTGGTGACGGCCCATTTCAATTAAACCGGGCAGATCAACTTAATATTAAGAGGAGATATAAAGAGTTTAAGAAACCATAATTTTTCTTATTCAACTATGTCATGTTATCTTGAATTATACTAGAACAAATATGTTTAGTTTTATAATATAAAGAACCGGTACCTTACTTTTACTTTCATTCATAGGTAGATATAAGTTTGTTGAAGTAAAATAAACAATTTATCTTCTCCAGCTTTTTAATTGGAGCTTTAGTACCTTCTATACAAACGTCTACATATGCTTAATTTATTTTGTAAATAAATAAAAAATATATAAATGAGTAAATTTGGTGAAATATTAGGAAATTAGTTTTAAGGATTAGTAAAATTAAAGGAATTGCTAGATATTTTTAAAGTTCATATGCAATTATAAAGGGAATTAGTGGAAAATTAGAGGAATTAGTGGGGAATTAGACCAAATACTGGGGAATTAAAGGAATTATTGGGAGATTAGAGAAATTAGTAACCGTCCTAGGAATTAGTGTACATTTTTTTTTCAGTGGTTTACCCCTCGGATGAAAGTTGGGCAGCCAATCTAACATTTTGTCGTTGACTCTTTGAACAATCCAAATACTTTTGATTAATTTTCCAACATGAATTAGCTTCGATATTTGTTAAAGTTACTAATTCTTGCAAAGGACATTTGTTTATGAGTGATCCATCTTCTAAGTGAAGGCCTACATCGAGAAGCCAATTACGCTGTAGTTTCAGTAAATGCGGTGCATCGGCAAATATATAGACATTCTTTTTGTTACAGGGTGTTTGAAGGAGGTGTTAGTAATACCAAAATTCTTTCCACAACCTTACATTACTAGCACCACAGTTGCTCACACAGGCAGCTACATTGTAGAATATTTCACTCAATTGTTTAATGATTTCGAACAATATTTCTTTAGTCATTTTTTTATCGAAACTTATATATACTGATGGCTGTTTCTATTTACTAAACAATTTCCTAGCCATTACGACTTGTATTTGTCTATGTGGCCCAAAATTTGATCTTTGGATGTATCGTATTATTCTCATCATTGAATAAGCACTGTTCTCTTGAACCCAAAAATGATTCACCCGCCATATTCAACATTAATAGTATGTCCATCAAAATTCCTTGGCTCACATCAACTTTGGAAGACCATTTTCTTAATGATGATAATGAAGGTAAAGGATAATGTAACTTATTCCGCAAGTAAACATTACATTTGTTGCTATAATACCGCAATGTAAACGCAATTGCCATTTCATCACGATTCCAATTTAATCTTTTCTTTTTATTTGACAATAAGCGAATTTGATTATCAGAAAGAAACTTTTTAAAATAATGGAACACATCTCTTGACGGTCAAATTTTATAGTTCTATAAGTTTTAGATTTATAATATCTAAGCTGATCATAAAGTACTTTATACATTGATTTTAATTTATTATGTTTAATCAAAAGTATCTTGTATTTGTCTTCACTGACTGCATTATCTATTGGTTTTTCTGGAAAATAATTTGCAGAAGTTGAAGAACATTCCAATTCTGCTTGACTGCATTCCAATTTCTATTCTTTATAAGCTCGGACACTTGTAGTTTTATTTTTCTTGTGGAAAGCCTATTAGAACGCCTTGACTTAGCTTCTCTCGAAGTTTTAGCGTTTATTATTTCCATTATTGGAGTAGCTGTATTTTTTCAATATTCTTCTTAAAGGTAGACCTAAGACAATTAGAATGATATATTGAACTTTTAAAACAAAGTTGATAAAAAAACTTAATTTTATTTTATGTACATTCATGAAATTTAAAACTTGGACACCACAATTTCTGTACACAAAAGTTTGCTTATTGTGAAGCGGGCTTAAGGGTATCATTTACAATTCTAACAGCAGGTAGTCTCAGCCGGGGTTATCTGCCCAAACATTTTCGGTAATGTTAAAATCTGGGCTTTTTGCTGGCCAGGTAACAGCTCCAAATTATTTTCTTGTATCCAATAGAGAGTTTAATGATTTTTTTTAATAACTTACAATAATTAGTAGGTTAGATTTATTTAAAAATAAGTAATAATCAGTCAAACCAAATAACCATGTTTAGTTTTTTGATTTAATTTAAAAGTTATTGCTTGTAGACGTTTTTTAAATCAAAATTATTTCTAATTTTATTTTGTAAACATTTCCTAAACAAAATTTTGATTCGATAATTATTCGAGCTATGGTGTTTAATTAGCGATACCTTCAAATATATTCTTTAAAGAAAAAATTAAGTAAGCAACGTAAATTACCTATTTTCTGAAACGTGCTTAGTGTAATGATTCATTCTACAGTCCTTCTATAAGATAACCCCTGCTGAGACTACCTGCTGTTAGAATTGTAAATGATACCCTTAAGCCCGCTTCACAATGTGCAAACTTTTGTTTACAGAAATTGGGGTGTCCAAGTTTTAAATTTCATGAGTGTACCTACCGAGCAATTCATTTTTTAAAGCTCGTTTTCTACAAAATGAATAGAGCAGATTCTGCTTGTATCTGGGTTAAATTTATCCTGTCTTGATATCTGTTTATCCATTCTTTTCTAGTTGTTGGAGATACCAAATCTTTAGATTTAAGAAATGAATGAAAAATTATATCTACTTGTTTTGTAGCATAGGTATTGTTACACCCATACACTGCACACCTTGTTCCTTTCATTTCAATTCAAATCTTTAATTAATATACTTCAAAATTTTATAGAGAACTTTATCGTTTTTTTTTGTATAAGAAAATTAAAATTAAATGTTAAATCCGTATACAATAAGAATTATAAAAAAATTTAACTATAACTCGATATTTAAACGCACACAAGTCAATTTAAACAACACGCTAAACAATCGAAAAAAATTAGATCCTGCACAAATAATATGAAATTATATGGCATCAAACTAAGTAATTCACAAAAATTAAATAATGTTGTTAGTTTATAAAAATATGACACATGTTTTCACAATAAACACAAGAAATGAAAGATCGTTTGAATTCAAATTGTAGAGTAGCAATCTGGCTGTCCTCGCGCTTTACTATTCTTGAGGGAGACCGGGACAAAAGGACTCCTCCAATAGTTTTGGCCTTAAAATAACATCCACTTAGAGTTAGGAGTTTGAATTTTTGCAAGCATGTAGTTTCATGTGTTGTTTATCTGTTGACTATATTTGTTGAAGCTGATTGTTATATTATTGTAAATTGATTTGATATGATTTAAGAATGTAATGTAATTTCCTTTTTACAATAAAAAATAAAATTAAATTACATTCAATTTTTTCTTTTATTTCTATGGTTAACTCCTCATTCCATCCGCACTTTAATTTCCAAGTTTATTGTAACAACAGTTTCGGAAATAGTGTAACTGGTGCTGTAAATTCTACAATATCGAATATTTTCTGTGCGGCTGACAATAAACCCCTTTTGGCCTAGGAAAGTCTTTTGTACTTAAAACATTAATAGTGCTTACGTCGCAGAACAATGTGGGACTTGTAGTCCCACAATAATCCTAGTACTGATCTACATTGTTCATTCTCAGTAACCATACCAGTGTAAAACCATTCTCATAAGTTAAAATTTTCCATACTCATTAATTGTTTGGCCTCATTCATGAATTTATTTATCGTAAAACTGAATCTACACTTGTTATACAATAATCCACATAAAAGGAATCTTTAAGGTGCATGGCAGTTTGTTTCAAATGCTTAGGTGAACTCGATAAATAAAAATTAATTTTACAAATGGTTAAATGGTATTGCTAAAACGATGTGCGATTCCTAGATATTTAGGAAAAAGCGACCATGACTAAACATGTATAACAACCATTCATGTATTTTGTATTGCTAGCGAAAGCTGCCTTTACCACTTGTGTGTTTATCAAAACACAACGTAAATTAGAGGCGCAGGTGAGATTATTATTAGCAAAAGCTCGAGTTAGTCCCAGACAACTATTCCAGAATGGAACTATTAGCATGTGTGATTGGAGTTAGACTATATTAAACTATTAGTAAAATAAAAGATCTTAAATCATTGTCGGTTTTTTTTGGAGTGATTGTATGGTAGCTTTAACTTAGATAAAATCAAATGGAAATTGGAAAGTTTTCTTAGTAAACAGAGTCCAAGAAATACTAACCTATAGTAACAGAAACCAATGGTTTCATATATCTGGTCATTTGAATCCTGCCGATATTTTATCAAGAAGATGGTGCGGTAAGACATTAATTTAAAAAAAATGGTGGAATAGACCTTCATGGCTGTACAAAAAAGAGAGAGATTGGCCAAAAAGTAACATGTTTTACAATGAAGTAGCTGACACTGAAAGAAGAAAAGAAATTCTTGCACAAGTATCCTACTGTTTATTATATTTTTTAAGGTTTACTAAGATTTCAAAAGTGTTAGCATATATTTTAAAAATTTTACTATGTTAGTAAAGGAAATTACAATATATGAAATTTGACCTATGAAGATTTAATAGAAGCAGAAATAAGACTTGATATTATTATTCAAAAGAAAGCTTTACAGGAGTAAAAAGATTTTCCAAATGTAGGAATTTTTCAGATGAAGATGGCATATTGAGAGTTAAGACAAGAATAACCGCTGGAAACAAAAAAAAAATATTTTAGATGCCCAATTGTGTTACCAAGCAAACATGAAATTGTTAAGCGAATGATACGTAAAAAACATTGCTTATTACATTATGCCGGAGTGGGAGTTATAATGTGCGCTCTAAGAGCAAAAATTGGATTCTGAAAACAAGAAGTGTGGCAAAACAAATTGTGAAGAATTGTATAAAGGCCAAAAATTTACTGTAAAAGCAACTAAAATTACAGTAGCACCTCTGCCTGAAACGAGAACTAATACGGGTTTAGTTTTTCAAATTACAAGAATTGATTATGCTGGTCCAATGTATTTAAAAGGTGGTACAAAAGTTTGGATAGTTCTTTTTACATTTGTTGTTTACAGAGGAGTGCACTTAGAATTAGCAAAATCTCTTACAACTAACTGTTCTATTTTAACTTGATGAAGATTTTTAGCTCGGCGAGGAAGAAGATCCGTTTCTAATTCATTTTTATAAGGACTGCTCTTGTTATAATAGCAGTTTTTTCTGCAATTAATTTCCTAGGACCAGACATTTTTGGAACAGGCCGTATGCAGGAAGGGCTTGCTACTGGAAAAATGGTGTTTGCAACTTTGTTTAATGATTCAGAAGGTGATTTGGGAAGAGGACCAGATACTGAAGGGCTGTGAAGAGCCAATAATATGGTTTTTCTAAAACCTTTTATGGCATTTTCTGAAATGCAAAATTTTAGATAAACTTTACAAAAAATGGGATTCATTTGGGAAACAGAAACCGTTCGACCTGAATGATTATACAGCCAATTTTTTAAACTCTGGTCAATGTAACGATTTAGGTGAAAAATAATTGCCACGTCTAATGGCTGAAGACGATGATTTGTATGAGGAGAAAGGCATACAATTGTAGCATGATTATACCTTGCCTTAAGATAACTTTTAAATTTTATGTGTGAGAATTGTGTCCGTCTAAGTTCATTGCAAGAAAAAATTAATTTTCTTGCAAGAGCCCCCACAAACAGCTTGGATTGCTTGTTCCATCTTTTCTATATCATACGTCTGCATGTTCTTCCGCCTTACATAATTTCGAACCATTGCTGTGATTCAAAACAAATTATAACACATTATTTTTTGGTATAAATTTTTCCCTTATGCAAAAAAACAAAAATAAATTTACCTACGTATTGCATATTAGTTTCCGAGACAAATGTGGGTAAAACGATTCCTGTAATCATTTTGTCCTATTGTTTTAGAGAATCATTTTGCTTCATTACTAAGGGGATCCTTTTGTCCCATGTGTAAGCGGGAAAATAAAGTTAACCTAACTTTTTTAAAACGAATAAAATTTGGCAAAACTATTGACCGGTTTGTTTACTAAACTATACTTTCTCATAGCTACTATTAAATTTTTAAATATGTAAGTAGTTTTTAATGACAATCGTGAATAAAATTAAATGCTTACCTTAGATTGAGCCGTTAAAAATCACATTTGTTTTTGTACCGACAAAACACTTGCGGATCGGTCGCTGTCGCTCATTGTACAGAATTGACGTATCGAAAGGCACATGTTGCCAAACCTACGAATGCTCTTGTGGATACAGTAGTGACAAACTGGCGTGGGGATTGTTTTCCCCGGTCTCTTCTACTGTTACTTGTTCTCCTGTTTATATTAAATTTGATAACAATCAATTAAAATTTACTAATTTTTGGTTTTAAATTTTGCATAAAAATTATTAAATGTGAATAAAACAGTGTATAAATGTACCTGCACGTCTCGGGAAATTGGGTTTCTCGACAGAAATAAACCTCTTCCCTTTTCGATATGTAATATTCTTATATGGTAGCTACCCTAATACCGCCCCAGGTAGAACAAAACGATTTTGTAACACAACTAAAGAATATATTTGACCCGCATGGAACGTGTTTGTTGGATGTTTCATATCATGCTTATAGAACGTGCGCATAAAACACAAGATTGAGCGTTCCATTGTAATTCATTTTGACGTTTTTTGAAACGTTTTAAATAAGTTACATATCCTGCTATAATGGAACATAAGTGACGTTTCATTGAATGCTTATATTTGGCGTTCTAGAACGTTTCTTTTAAGTTTTAAAAGTGATTATAGAACGTCCGTTTAAAATGTAAAATGTAGAACTCCGTAAAAAAATGCTTTTTGCTGTACGATTTGAAATGTTTTTAGCCGATTCTGTGATATTGTAGCTACTGTTTTTGTATGACAAATAGATAAACAATTAAAATGCTTGAGAGAGTTTATAAAGCAGAAATAACTTAGTATAAATTATGCCGTGTTTATTTTAATAATTGCATTTTTTAAACAAAATATTCAAATAATACATGTAATTTGCTTAAATTACGTTCTATTTATTATTCTTCACACACTGTTCATCTTATTAAATTTATTAAAATTAAAAATACCTGTCACAAACGGATTTGGTGCTGTATGAAAAATGACCCTTATTGGTATGGTAGTGTGGCATGTTTTAATCGCAATTCCATTCAACTTAAAATACAGGGTCATTTGCTTTAATACAATAAATTGAAAACAAATCAACACCAACTGTTTAATATATTTCATTTTATTCGATTTATAGTACACTGATCCACCCCAAGTAGCTATGCAATGTTGGACTGATGTTGGTTTAAGAATTTTCTATATTGGCTTAATATACAGTTCAGTCTTGGATATGAATGAAACAAAGTGTAATATCGTACCAATATTGGTACGTTATATTGGCTCATTATTAGAAATTATATGAGCCCAATATTATCAAATATATTGGTTCAGTATTGCGCAAAGTTGTAAAATAATATTAAACAATTTCATTTCAATCATAAATCTTTTTAGTTTAATATAATTAAAAAAATTAATATAGTCCAGAAAAAGAAGTGTTAGTATTATATATCAAAATACATGATTTTGTCTTTCCTTTCTCTCACCCTATCGGTCTGCATCGGCAACTAAAACTGTGCCAATAATCTTGGATATTACACATTTTTTAACGTTAGCAAATTTACATTGTACTGTCACTAAAAACATAATACTAAATGGTGCACAAATAACCTTTTTCTTTTTTGTCTTTGGAAGGAATACAATAAACTAATTTTCTTGCTTACTATTCTTTTTATTACTGATTTAGATTTGAAAATACATTATCTGAACAATTAAAACAATGCGAAACAAAAAGTTCATTGATATAAAAAATTAACTGCTTTCACTATTTTTCAACGTTTAGTAGCTTGAGATATATACAATAAATGTAATAATAAAAGTATTAACATATAATAATATATACTAAAGATAGGTACTTACCTCAAATCAAAAATTGTAAAAATAGATTAAACATGAAAAAATCAAAAACTCGTACGCTCAAGTTTTATAGGTTAGAAAATTAAAAGTACTAAAAGAGTGTTTATCAGATAAAGTTACCAACAACCGGTTTCAAGTCGTACGGCTAATTGAACGGCAAAATATAAAAATAATCTAAATTACAGATATAAGTCGCGAGTCTTACCAGGTAAGTCCAATTTGTTCATGCCGGTGATTTATTTATGATCATACAAATAAAATCAATAATATAATTTTTTACAGTGGTTCTACATATAAGTCCAACATTGGGTCTATACGTAACCTGTATATTAAACTAAGTTAGTAATTCTACATTTTATATATTTTTATAAATGTTTTACCTGGGGCTTCTTTAAACAATGTGTTTATTTAGGCTTTTGAACGCCCCCTCCCTAATGATGGTGCAAGCGGAATAATTATCGGAGAAAGCGTTAGTAAATGAATCTTACATAAGATTTTTCAATATTTTGAAATTATTTCAAATAATGGTTTCTCAAATTGAAATAATTTGTAAAAATCTGTAGTATGTATGATGGCGAATGTAAACTTTTCAACATTGTAAAACGCAGAGTGATTTTTGTAGACTTGCGTTTGAGCTACCCTACACTGATAAGCTTCAAAAAAAGCGAAACACGTGTCGGTAAATGCGATTTGTAATTCTGCAAATACCACTGGATACTGTTTTATTCGGTTGGAAGCTGTTCGTTAGGTAGCGACACCGATATTACTTGTTTAATCATACTTTTTAGACATTTATTTAATTATTTGATCAACTTTTTTTTGTACACATTTTTACACTTTTGTTAGTATCGGTATGATGTGGAGTTTGGGCAAATTTTTTTTTTTAATTAATAGTAATAATTTTATTAAAACAAGATTAACCAAACAATCATAATGATTTTTTCGTTTTACTTAAAAATTGAAACAACTACGGTAATAAAAACTAGTTTCAACACATTCTATTTTCTAAAATGTATTAAAATATCATAAATCCACATGTGTCCTATGTGCGTATATATGTACAGTAGAAACGTCGTATATACGTTCAAAATATATTTGTAAAGCAAGCTACGTTTCGTTGTAAAAAGGAAGTAATAAAAAAAATGTAACAAATATCTTGGGATCTTAATAAAACAAAAATATAAAATCTGACCCAAATTAGAATAATAATAAACGCAGTAAAGTAAGCTGTTGTTTTATAAAGGCCATTAGACAAATAGACGACGTTGGGGTTTGATAAATCCCAGTTGGTGTTGGTTACTGTGTGCAGATTAAGTTTATAGACTTGTTTACTTAAAAATGTGAGTAACACATGGTGGCCGGGATAATTGGAACAGACGCAAAATTACTAAATAAGGGACTGTCCTGTTTTGATTTTATATATCTAACTAAAGCGATGTATCATAATTTGTATCACAATTTTATTAAGGTATAATGAAGATAACTTCATAATTTTAAATAAATGTTAGGAGTACAATTTTTTTCGACGACTTTATTGTTGTATTGTGATTTTTCTAATCATTGAAAGGTATTTATCTAAATTCTAAAATACATTATTCAACTCAAATCATATATTTGCTTAAATGGGTTACGAAGCAGTGAAATGCCACTAAATTGTTAGACTTTTAATAATCTGTTGATATGGTAATAAAACAAACATTTAAGAAATTATTTAAATTATCTAAAAAATCTCTAAGAAACATAAAAGCAAAAAACGTTAAAAATACATAAAACATAATTAGTCACATTAAAGTCAAAAATACTTACAAAATGTAAAGAGCAGTTTGAAAATAAATTAAACAATATTTTTCCAATGGCGTGGTATAATATTTTTATTATTCAACCCAAACGAGTTGAATTATGTTTTAGCAGCGCACTCTATAAGTTCACTATATTTAGCAAGTAATTTTTCACATTTAATAAATTAATAATACAATTGGATAAAATATTATATTTAATTCATTGTATAAGGGGACTATTGTTCAACAAGAGAAATTATGACTTGCTCCGCTCGTCGTGCCATAATTCCTCTCGTTGAACAATAGACTGCTTATACAACTAATTTAATAATATACGAGTATTGTTTTAATTTATATTTATTATTTTCAAAATTTAATAGTTTATTTTTGGAAACAGAAAGTGAGTGCCTAAGAAATTTTGTGTGCACCGCGGCTGTAAATGTTTTTTTTTGGTCTTTCCTGATATGTTCAACAATCAGATTAGTCGAAAAAACTACTTACTTACTTGATACCGAAATATAACTATTTATTAAAAACAATTTTACAAAAAAAGAAAAATTGAAAAAAAATATTAGTAACAAATGCAAACACTTAAATGAAGTTCAGTTATGTTTTATAGTAATAACTAACCCAAAAAAATTTAAAAATATATCGGAAATGACACTAGTCAATAAAAAGCAATTTGAAAGTTTAAAAATATGTATGTGACCGATTGGTGGAAACATGGTAAAAAGTGGAAGAGTTGATAGTACGAGTGGCATTTACAATTTTCAAGAAAACTTAAAAGTAAAGGCAAAGCGATGAATGAGACAAAATTATAAAACCTGCAGAAAAAATAAGAAAAAAGTGATTAAATTAAAGAAACAAATGTAACACTCGTATATAATTGGAGGGACGAGAAAAATAAAAAGGAAATTTAAAAAAATAAATAAGTGTTGCGAAATCTAGTGTCGTCTTGCCAAAAATCATAGATTAGAATGCATCATAGATAAATTAATAAAAAACATAATTAAGGAGATTTCAACGGTTTGAAGAGCGGTATAAACATCTTATATGAAATAATTGTATCATTACACCAGAAGAGATCAAAACTAAGTGAACGTATTTTGACGTTACAGAAAACACTCTTATAAACCACGAGTTCGTAAGAGAAGAGACAAAGATAACAAAGCAAAAAATAAAAAAAAACTAATAAAATAAATTATAGAAAAATCGGTGTAGTTAGATCTAGCAATTAGACATCTAGTTTGATAGTAGAATGATAATGAACAGAATTATTGGAAGGTTAAAAAGACATGAAAGTGACAAAACATGTAGACTCCAAAATTAAAAACGGATAAAAACAAAATTATGTAATCACAAAAAGTAGCAAGTAAAGTGGGCTTACAAAATATAAGGTTTTTAATTGAAAAGTATAAAATTATTTAGTACAAATATTACAGTCACTCATATTTAGCTATAATTAACAAAATTGGTTATTAAACTGGAGAAAAGAAGACAGCAAACATAAGAGACAGACTTTTTAAAAGGTGAATAAAGTACCATGACTTTGGAATCATTTTGCTGGACATTATCGTTCTATTTCGTTCACGGTTCAGACCACAAGTAGTATGTAAAAAACTGCTCAAATGTTTTTTTGTATGTATTCTTCTTTTAATTAATAAATCAATCTAGAAAAGGTTGTCTTTGTAGATGAAAGGAATGATTATTGGTTTAAAACAACCTCGTCCGAGCAGATAATTTTACATCTCTTTGCATACATATGATTTTAATATTCTTCTTAGAGTTTTTGGTTCTCTTTGAATTTTTACTTCATAAATTGTTGCGTTGGAACTATCAGTTTAATACCTTTTGTGATGAAGCTAAAATTGTAAATTATTGATGAACGAACAATAAGCCCCCTTTCGGTCATTGCACGCTATCAAACAGTGTTACACCAAATTAAGAAAGGTTGTTTTACAATAATCAAACCAAGTCGTGTTAATTATAAATTTTAACACCTTTCCGAGATTTAAAACAGATTCGCTTAACACCCAGCAAGCTTCTGACTGCAAACTGTATGTATCATCTCTTGAGATTAGTGCTATAAAAGTAATTTTTGTAGACTTTTATTTTTCTGATTACTGAGAAAACAGTTATACATATATTTTCAAGTGGCGTCCATATAAAAAATACAGTACTATATTGGTAGAAAATTTCATCTACTACCGAAGTATACATTGCGGTATATTACCAACTTCGCATATAAAAAATATATGTTTTCGCTATGAGACATCTTGTTTGTTTAATTTGTAATCTCAGGTCTATGAGTTCGTTCCCAAAATAAAAAAAATAGTTATACACATAAAATTTAATTAATTTTATACAAAGGTTTCTTGTACAAAACTGTTTACAAATTGATTTTTATTTTCGTACGATACATGCATAAAGAGTTCAATTGAAATATAACAAAAAGAAATCAGTTCTTATAACCGACCTTGTATCAATGTTAAATTTACACTTGCGTGTCAATCTTCATTGTCTTGTAATTGTTGGGTGCACAAATTAATTTTGTTGTACAGGTTCAGTAATTACTTGTTGTAACACTTTTTAATTATTACTCAACGTATGTCTCTTTTTCAATTCTCAAAGTACTAATTCTTGAAGTACCAATTCTTTCTTCCCGTTGAATTACCCTTCTTTCACTTTCCTCACTTTGAATGTTAGTTTTTAAATGTTTTTTCTCACTTTTACTTTCATATTAAAATTGTCTCGTCGCACTTTTTAACTTTGCAGCATTCAAACTGTTTCGTTATGTTTTCAACACTCAGTTATTTTTATCACGGAAACTAAGTTTGATACACTTCTTACAAGCGTTCATGGTATTATCGCTACACAAATTAAACATAAATTAATCTTTTATGTACAAATCAAATTCTTTAATTTAATATTAATTATTTATGGTTTAGATTGGCTTTTAGAAAACTCTTAACTACAAATTAAATTTAATTTTACTTCTTATTTAAATGTAAACTTTCAATATAAATTGTATTCGTTTATTTCTTGTTTAAACATAATTTTTGTTTATTTATTCAAAAAATACTTTTCTACAGCAATATGTATACGAACATAATGATAATAGCATGCAAAAGAAAAACTACTAGTTACCTACAGTATGTATGTGTACTTTGGGTTGCAAATTGGCCATCTTTATACTATGTTGGTAAACCTTTGCTTGTGAAAATAAAAAGAAATTCGTTGAATTAAATTCTAGTCATCATAATCTTTGGTTTTATTTATCTTACAATTTTGTTTCTTAATCCACCGTTACAACCTTAAGGTAGAATAGTACAATTTTTCTCTAGTAATAAATATTAATGATTATGAACATTTTAACAAACGGAAAAACACCAAAAAACTGCACCAAAAACTTTACTCGCACACGTGTTTCAATAGCTGATGATAGCTTAGCTATTGAAACACGTGACTGAGTAAAGTTTATGGTGCAGTTTTTTTTATGTTTTTCGGTTTGTTAAAATAGACGCTGCAGTTTAGTGTTCCATTCCTTTGATTATGAACATATTACACTAAGCTATTTAACGTGGGAATCAGTGTAACAAATGCCTTCCTTGACAAGATTAAAACGTGGGGAGATGATAAAACAATGCAAAATGTTACAAGAACAATCCATTCTGAACTTGAAACCTGTAAGAAATCGACAAAGTCGTGTTACCACAAGTAAGGTGAAACTTTTCGAGGAATTTCAACACTCTTACGAGGTTAAACAACTCAACACTAAAAAGAAGAAAAAATCAAAAACAAAAAAAAATCCAGCTCTAAAAAAATACAAAAACTAGGATTAAACCACCATAAAAAAGAATATCGTGGAATCGAAATTAATATTAAGGATTTGGCATAGACGAGAAGGCACGCTGCATGAGATTGGTGGTATGTAGTTATTTCACAATATCTTTTAATTAAAGAAATTATGACAGGTAAACACCCGTTGACTATGGTACTGTTAATTAGTCGTCCCTTACGACAATTAATGCATTGCGATATTTAGATATACTCTTACTCCGTTTTTACACAGACTACGGACAAAAAAGATTGGAAGAGATGAAGTAAAGGAAAAGTAGCGTAAAGAGAAATACAAGTAAGTAGAAATAGTAATAAGGGTAACAATAAAAGAGAAGACGAAAATCTACTATGTTCAGTAATTTGCATTAAACTTTACAATGTAATTTTAGTTTTAAAATAAAAACAAAAAAAGTAGCAAATTAATTACTGTTGCGCATCCGGATTACAAACAAAAAGACACAGAAAAAAAACTATCTTCGTAGCACACTTTAAAGAAAAGTTGAGAACAGTCGTTAGCGTTAAAGTAATTTTCAGTAACCTCAAAAACTAAACCCCAGTAAGCAAGAAAACGAATGAAGATGAAACAAAACAAAGAATGAAAAATAGAAATGTAATTAAATAAAATTTTTCTTTGCTAGTTTTTAATTGTTGTTCTAATTTTTTGTGTAAAAAAAACAGTAAAAAAAGAAATAAAAAAGAAAAAAGACGAAAGTGAAAATTTAGTGTAGAAAATAAGTAGAAATTAAGTTAAGTTAGAGAAAAGAAGAAAAATACGTCTACAGCAATAACCCTGTACAGACGTGCTTTAGAATGAGATAAAGGAAAGACCAATAAAAAAAATAACAAAGAAATAAATAATGGTATAGTTTGTTCACCCTATCATTTGTAGCACAACGTGACACAAAATGGAAGTCTTACTCTCCTGCTTATCCTAATTTTCTAGGAAAAATAATACACACTTATAAAATTAGAAGTTGTAATCAGACAAAAATTAAACGTTTATTTTAAAAACTCCTCTTGTTTTATTGACGAGTCTGCGAAAATGACATAAATACTGAAATTAATGGCACTCAGCAAAACTGGTAATATTAGTTGATATCCTTTTTTAAATCAAATGTTTCTGTTTTGTGTTGCAGTTTCTTCATGATTCATTTACTTTATTAAAATACTTACACTTAAGAATTTGAAAAGGGATTAAATAATTGAAACGTACACATCTTAAATCAGTCGCCCATAGATACATTTAAAAATCATCTTTTTCGAGTAAAAAAAAGTGACATTTGAAGGCAAAACCAAATCCAATTTTCCTTCTGATGAAACTCCCAACTGCCTAATTACGTGCCATTACGTCACACAGTTAAATAAGAAATGCAAAGTTTAACTTAGACACTTTGTATCTTGATTATTATTTACTTATGTATTGATATAAGTGCGACCATATATTATTAAGCTGTGCATAAGTAATGGCGGTTTTGTAAATTTAAAAATTGGATTCTACAATATTAAACTTGTCAAAGAATTAGTAGTTTTGCCATATACCGTGTGTCCTACAAAAAAGTTGACATAAGCATTTACTATGTTAAATTAAAAATTAAATTGAAACAATTTGAACGCAATATAACAACGTCTTATGTTGGATAGGAAAAATCAAATAAATTGATGTGATGATATTGAGTATTCAAAACGTATTATACTAAAAATTAAATTTATGAATTTTTATTTATTAACTAAAAGAATTTTCATTTATAAAGCGGCCGGCCGTCGTGGACGAATTGTTTAAATGTTGCTTAGAAATATTTAGCGCTCTATAACCAAGGTTCGATTCCGACTGCAGTATTTTGTTTTACTTACTGTATTATTGAATACAATTTTGTAAAGTGAATTGAACACTTTGAAAAACTAATTGAAAATAATAAACTTATTATAAAAACTCAATAATCATTTTATTAATAAAAAATTACGACATGGGGAGACATGGTTCTTCATTCAGTAGTCGGTAGAAAATTCATTATGTTGAATTGGTTTCTTTGAACGAGAATTTGGTTTCCTACTTTTTTTTAAGAGTTCTATAATTTTAATACAAACATATATTAAGTAAGTTGTAGAGGATGTAATCAAAAACAGATTCTCTAACAAAATAAATCTGATAGTTTATATTCATATTTTCAATTAAAAAAATCGACGTAAACGAAATTTTATTGTTTAAATAAATTCATTTTTTCTAAAAAAAATCTATTAAAGTAATTTCATCGTGTAAGAAATTTTAATAATTTTCACTTTTTTGTGTTTCAAAACTAACATAATTTTTACAACAATACATTATTACTGTTTGTTTTAGAAAGTGAAAACCGTGTATACAACTTTTTCAGAAAATAAATTATGCTCAAAAAATAAACAGCATAGGTATTACACATCAAAACAATTCGAGTGGTTTCAATTACAACACTTCAATTTTTTTTATTTTACTTTCTTTACCAACTTAATAAAATGTTTGCTAAAAACGGTTGTTTGCCATTGAGGATTAACGATTCTGAATTTTTAAAGAAACTGTACAACAAGTAAGCCTTTCTGTCATGTTGTGATTTCTAAATGGATTGAAATACCGATTTCTTTTACGTCATCGTAACGTACACATCGTATTAATTGTTTTTTGTTATATATGTGCGCTAACAACACAAAAAAGCTTTGCAAGTTGTTAAAGCGTGTAGATTTTGCACCAAGTGTCTTTTGCGGTCTAAAATTATATTTAAAGTGGCTCATCGGGGATTAAATCGTGTTCATAATGTAGTAGAAGCCGAAAGTGCACGAGCAAACTTGACTACTTGAACATGAATACGGTTCAACCCCAAAGGGCCGCTTTAGAATAATTTTTTAAAAATTATGAACACGCTACTATAATATATTGAACAAAACGTTTCTACGTCCACAAGTAAAACTACTTTATTTTTACAGGTGGTAATCCAGTGATAAAGGGGACGTTTTGGAGTAACTGTAAGTATTTATTCTATTAGATTATAGTATTAAAATTTTTAAATAGCTCAGTTTTTAATTGAATCACTAATTCGCAATAATAAATTGTATTAAAATTAGAATCAAATGAAGAAGAAGAAAATTTAAGTTTACGACAGAGTTTAAATAAATCACCATCTGTACAAATCCAACTGACGGACAAAAACTACAAGCGTGACTTTAGTAAAACGCAAAGAAACAAGACACGCTCGGACGAGCTTAAAAAGTTAAAAGCTTGAGCTTTTCTCGGACTTTTAGAAACTGCGGCATCCTAGTCTTAAGGTGAAAATAAAGGTATAACGCCAAGTTTAATTTTTTTTGTCCATTTCATTTCGTCCTTTTATATTTACAAAAGTTGCCTTTGTTCATTATATTATCTTTACTAATTTCAAGCGTCTGTAATATGGTTTTGGAGTAATTGAAAAATGACTAGATATAATATAATGAAAAGTGAATATTGGAGAAACCTTACCAAATGTTATATTAATTCGTTTTATATTCAATCGGCATTATTTTTTAAATTTAATTTTAATTTTCTTCAAGTTGAGTGCTCAGGCGCTTTCGCTAACTAGATTTTTATAAAAAGAATTTTCCGGTATAAATGGTAAGATAGAAGTCGAATCCCGATAAAAACATAAAACGAAACAATCATTTTTTTGCAAACGTATCGATTATTTAATTATTACTTCTCAGACAAATTAACTTTACTAATTTTAGAGTTAAACTCGACAACCACTTGTAATTTTTATAAATTATTTTTTGTCAAATACGACGTTTCTTGTGTTTTTTTAATGCGCAATGTATTAATCTATTTTCGTCTGCACTAAAAAATGTAAAAAAATATATTATGTCTAGACGGTCAGCAAACAAACACGAAATTTTGTTGTTCATGAAGCCAATTTGTTCATCAACGTTTCTTTTACTTATTAAACGTATTCATTCGAATAAATAAAAATTATTATAATGTTAGAAACTTCAATTTACAATTGAAACAATGTTTATAAAGTAAATTTTAATGATATATAATTTTTACTCAGGATCTGTAGAGTACCTAAACCTGCACATAACTGACGTTCATGTAAAATAAACTTGTACCCTCTTGTTTTAGATTTATTTAGATTATAAAAGTCTTCTATAACAAGAAGAGGCCTTCAGTAGCAAGAACAAAAACAACAGATCCTTTTTTTTCCAATGTTTTGCTTATTTTTGGTTGCCCTTTATTATGGCATTTAAGGTATCAAGTGTTTTCTTAGTTATGTTGAAATCATAAATAGTTTAATTAATTTGTTATAACAAGAAACAAACACCATTCTTTTTAATTATCGTGATTACTAATGGTTCATGAATATAATGTAGGTTCTAACAAAACTAAAAAAAACACATGTTACCTTAAATGCCCTAACCAAAAATAGACAAAACGTTGGCGAAAAAAAGGATCTGTTGTTTTTGTTCTTGATTTTACTGAAGGCCTCTTTATGTTATAGAAGAATTTTATAAATTAAACATAAATAATATAAAATACAACCATTTTTATAATAGATCCGCCAATTTAGACGCAGGAAAATAAACCCAGATAAAAACTACAAGTATTAGTAGTTCAATCAAATTTAATATTTTATTTTATCCACAATCACCATATTATAGAGCTATTATTATGCCGTTATGAAACGTATTATAACACCTATAAAACACTAGTGTTTTATATTCCATAAAACATTAGTGTTTTGTAATTGTTTAAAGTTAATTTAAACATACGAAAATTATTGTCGTACTACTTATTTCAAATAGTGTAATTTAGTAATAGTTGTGAAACAAGCTTAAAAGCAATATACAAACGGATTCAGCAAAACGCAATAATAGCATGTAGGTTACTAGATAATGCATATTTTCATAATTTACGTCACAATTTCAGTGTATATAAACATTGCGATTTATTAATAAAATTATCATTCTCAAAAAGTCTGGTCATTCTTAACTACCTTCCGTAGAACTTGACACGGTGGACGTGTTAGTTACCTCGGTAAGCGTAGATCAACAGGGTGAATTCCATCTACCCCAGATCAAGCTGAGAAGAGGGTGATCGCTTAAAACTTTGTCCGATAACACGGCTTAAAACTTTGTCCGATAATCAACCGATTACTTGGGCAAGGTTTACATTGGTCCTTCGAGCAACAATAAAACGAATCAACGCCATCAACAACATACCCGGACATCAGTCGCCGGTCAAACAACAGCACCAACAACAACAACATCAACATGGATGTAGAAAAATCAACGCGCTAGCCAAGCAACAAGAACTTCTGGGACAAGAAATTATAAGGTTACATTCAAATAATAAAAGGACTCCGTATCACGCAAGACACCTTCGTACATTTCAAAACGTTTGTCGGACCTAGAAAACTATGGGAAACAGCAGTACACAACAACGACAAACTTATATCAACAAAAATGTTACAACACACTTATTTCACAACCAACTACTTCCGGCAGATGAAGATGATTCATGAAGAAGCAGTAAACTACTTAAACACGTGCCCAAAATCAACTGATGAATCTCACCCCGAAGAAAAATCAAACACCGAAGAAATACAACTCGCCACCACAACCAACAAAACCAATTGAAACGATTAAAGCAGCAAGAATGGAGAATAAACAGCATGCATAAGACATTGATCCAAATTAACCAAGAAGTTATGGAAAACAAAGACAGTCAACGCTATGAATTTTTACAAAGGAAAATAACTAGAGATTGGGAACTTATACAGACATTACATGAAGAGATTATGGACAATGAAGATGGATATCAAGATGCATATTTTACCGAAAATACCTTTGGAGACATTGAAGATAAGTACGAAAACACCACAGAAACTTTGGGGCACAAAATACAAGCAGTCCAGCGGCAAGCCAGGCCGAACATCGCGCTTCCCAAGATAACACTACCAACATTTAGTGGCGGCTATGAAGAATGGCCCACCTTCCATGATGTATTTCTGAAGGTCATACATAATAATACGTCTCTAACCGACATTGAAAAGATGCAATATTTAAAACTCACATTAGAGGAGATGCAAGCACCATCATTCAGCACCTCCAAATCACTGAAGGGAATTATGCAACTGCGTGGAACATCTTGAAGCGACGTTACCAAAATGATAGATTACTAATATCAAAATTAATCGATAAAATCTTAGACATGCCTTCTGTCCAAAAAGAATCATCACACGAACTCAGAAAATTGTACGACATAACAAACGAGTGCCTAGAAGCGATTAACAATCTTCACATAGATACGGAATCATGGGGTCCATTAATAATCCGCATCATCACCCGGAAATGGGACAATGAAACAAACAAATTGTACGAACAAACTTTGGAGAAGCCTCATGAAGTACAAAGTCTTCAAGATCTGATGAAATTTCTAGAACGAAGATTCCAATCTTTAGAAACAATCAAAACAGACAACAAACAAACAAACGAATATCAACGAATGAGCAGCAGAACTCAATGCCCATGTTGCAACCGAGATCATGCCCTAACACAATGCGTAAAATTCAAAACATTATCGAACAGCGAAAGATGCCAGCTTACCTACACTAAACGAATTTGCTACAACTGCTTAAACCACTCATCAGAACAACAATGCTACAGTCCAAACCGATGTCACATTTGTAACCAACCACATCATACCCTACTACATAGGGAGCAGAGGACATACAATTCAAATAGAACAACTACCTTCAGACCAACACATCTTGCAAAAACAAACCAACGAGGTAGTTCAGCACAAATATCGAAAGCAATTAACCACGTAGGAAATCAACGGAACAACATAACCTTGTTGGCCACAGCCTTAATCCAAGCAAGATCGGTTTCTGGAGGGCAAGAATACCTTCGAGTACTAATCGATCCAGGATCGCAAGCAGCGTTGATAACTGAAGAAGCAGCGCAACGACTAAGGTTACCAAAGCAAAAATTAAAGCTGAAATAACTGGGTTAGGGGAGAACCAAAATCGGCGTTATGGAAAGTATCTACATCAATTCAACCACGTTTCCCTACAACATACTCATTAATCGTTGAGTTCCTTGTATTACCAAAACTTACATCAACTATGCCATCAAGCAGAATCGAAAACGCAGGCCAAAGTATAAAAGAATGGCAAAACTACATACTAGCTGACCCTACATTTGACATACCAGGACCGATCGACGCAATCATGGGAGCACAAGAATTCGGAGAAATCATTAAGCAAGGAATTAGGAAATCCCAAAATGGTCTTTTAGGACAGCAAACCGAGCTGGGATGGATACTATCCGGTAACCTGCATCATACTTCTCAAGAACCAATTCAGGTGTTCAGCATAATCAATCGAGCTGAAGAAGACAATCAATTAACAAGATTTTGGGAAATCGAAGAGGCTAGTACACACCGTCACTTATCACAAGATGACCAATTGTGTGAGGACCACTTTAAACAAACAATAAAAAGAAATGGCGATGGAACATATACAGTGAGAATTCCGTTTAAACCAGAACCAAAACCTCTTGGAAATTCGAGAAATCGAGCAATAGCTAGACTTTTCCAACTAGAAAAAGACTCAGCATGGATCCTCAGATGAGAAATGAATACAATACCTTTATACAAGAATATATTAATCTGAACCATATGAAGAAGGTAACAAATAAGGACGAAGAAACAAAATATTATATTCCTCATCAGCCAGTGTTTAAGGACGACAACGGAACAAAAAATTGAGAGTAGTATTCGATGCATCGTGCAAAACATCAACAAATGTCAGTCTAAACGAAACTATGTTAGTTGGACCAAGACTTCAACAAGATCTAGCAGATATTCTTCTACGATGGAGAAAACATTACATTGTCTTTACAGCAGATATCGAGAAAATGTATCGCCAAATTAAAATGTCTAAAGAAGATCAGAAGTATCATCGAATCCTATGGAGGTTTGATACAAGCCAACCAATTCAAGAATACACTCTAACTACGGTCACATATGGCACTTCACCTGCACAATATCTAGCAATAAAAACACTTCACCAACTGGCAGCCGACAATCGCGAACAATTTTCAAAAGCAGCCCACATACTGGAAAACGATTTCTACGTAGACGATCTCTTATCCGGAGCAGATTCAATAAACGAAGCCAGAGACATACAAAACCAACTAATAACATTACTTAAATCAGGAGGATTTAACCTGCGCAAGTGGTGCAGTAACAGCAAGAAACTCTTGCAAACAATTCCAGAGGAAAACAAGGATCAATCGGCAATAGAAATAACCGAAGATGGTACAAGAAAATCACTAGGAATTCACTGGGCTCCATTCGACGACACTTTTCGTTTCAAGGTTAACACTACCACCAACATCAAAAACACCAAACGCAACATTCTATCCGAAATAGCAAAAATTTTCGATCCGCTAGGATGGTTAGCACCCGTAACAATCAACGCCAAGCGTTTGATTCAAGAGCTCTGGATGCAAGACCTAGATTGGGATCAACCGATACCTAGCGATCTTGGTAAAAATGGACAGAGTTTGCCAGTGGCTTGAAATCAGTAGAAGATATTAAAATACCTAGATGGATTTGTTCCAATGAAACAAGCGCCTTCTTAGAACTACACGGTTTCTGTGACGCATCAGAAAGGGCCTATGGAGCAGTAATATACGCAGTAACAGTTGACGTACAGAAAAAACTAAAATCACGCTGTTGGTAGCAAAATCAAAAGTGGCTCCAGCAAGATCAAGGGTTACATTACCAAGACTAGAGCTATGTGCAGCAGTACTACTTGCAAAACTATTAAAAAGGACGACAACAACATTAGGGATATCAAAGGTCACAATATATGCTTGGACCGATTCAATGATCGTTCTGGACTGGTTGAAGGGCGAAACATCAAAATGGAAAACATTTGTTGCCAATCGAGTGGCAGATACAAACAAATTATTACCGATAGAAAGCTGGCGGCATGTGCGTTCAGAAGATAACCCGGCAGATGCAATATCTCGTGGAGTACATCCATCCAAAATAAAAAACCACACCATATGGTGGGCCGGTCCTGCATGGATTACAAATAAAGAGCAATGGCCAATTCAACAAAGAACGCAAGCAACGCAATTAGACTTAAAGGTATCATCTCACGTAATACAACATAACGATGAAGAGCTCATCAGACGGTTCTCATCTCTAAACAAACTTATCAGAGTACTGTCATATTGTAAGAGATTTGCAACAAACTCAAGAAAAGAAACAAAACAATTTGGGGAACTAACACTACAGGAAATGGAGACAACGTTATCGGCAGTCATACAAACTGCGCAGAATATCTTCTTTAATGCAGAAATAAGAAGCATCCAAAACATAATCAAGTACACAAAAACAGCAAACTAGTTAGTCTGTTTCCGTTTTTGGACAAAAACAACATTCTTAGAGTTGGAGGAAGATTAGAACATTCACTAATGTCATACAACAAAAACATCCAATAATTCTACCTCACACGAGTTATCTAACCCTACTTATTATCAGAGATGCCCACCACAATACTCTACATTCCACCAACCAAGCAACGCGGGCGTATATACAAAGAAAATATTGGATAACAAATGGGAAAAGGCAGTTAGCAGCTATATCAACAAATGCGTTAAATGCCTAAGGTACAACGCAAGAATCACCTGAAGTCAACAAGTATTACAAAAGGCTGTTAAGAATCCACCACGGCAAAGGGTCGCTCATAGATATCTTATCACCTACTCAAATCAGTAGCATCATTGAACAAGCCAACTCTAAGCTAACACACAACTTACGAATTTTCAACTCTCCCATAATGCAAGCCACTATGGAACAAGATGAAGACTGCTTTCATGTTTATGGATTATTTCTTATAATCGACATCTCAGATTACGATATAATCCAAGCCACACCAATTCAGTAAAAATAGAAAATGGATCCTTTTGGTCGTTAAGCATCGCAAAGGAACTAATTGCTATCGACTACAACTCTCAATTATATTTCACAATGAGTGACAACGAATTCAAAAACTGCATAACTGTATCAAAAACAAATTTATTTGTTCTCCAGCAGTGATAAAAACCTTGAAACAAGTCCGAATTGCATCATTGACGAAATTTACCAAAGATCAGATCCGGTTAAGTGCAGTGTTCAAAAGGGAAAAATAAACGACGGAATAGTATGGAAACAGCTATACATGCTCAACACTTGGCTATTTATTACTTCAGCCCCTACTAAAATAGCACTCATTTGCAATGGAGATAGACAAGATATCCCTATAAATCAAACAGGAATCATTAAAATAACTCAAGACTGCTATATACAGACAAAGCAAAACATATTGGCAGCTCATCAAAAGAACAGTATTCCAGTCATAGCAAGCTACTCCAAGGCCATGTATATGCCCATTAATAACACGTTGGAGCGTTATTCACCAACCCAACTTTCACACGAGCCGGTATTTAAACTATCTGACGAAGTAAACAATATTCAACAAGCAGAAGAAAAATTCAACTCGACTTGCAAGAGTCAACGTGGGCATCTTTGCGACACCATTCAGTAGCAACCAGTAGCATCACTACCGGAATTTTATTAACAATTGCAGCAATCATCGGGGATTACATCTGTATCGGTCGAAAAGACGGCTGAGACAAACTCAAACGAGATCGGACGGGACAGCAGCATCAACTACAGATGCAATCGAACTTCAACCCCTTAACATCAAATCCTATTCTGACCTAGAGAATGGGCAGAATGTTTAAAGTTAATTTAAACATACGAAAATTATTGTCGTACTACTTATTTCAAATAGTGTAATTTAGTAATAGTTGTGAAACAAGCTTAAAAGCAATATACAAACGGATTCAGCAAAACGCAATAATAGCATGTAGGTTACTAGATAATGCATATTTTTCATAATTTACGTCACAATTTCAGTGTATATAAACATTGCGATTTATTAATAAAATTATCATTCTCAAAAGTCTGGTCATTCTTAACTACCTTCCGTAGAACTTGACACGGTGGACGTGTTAGTTACCTCGGTAAGCGTAGATCAACAGGGTGAATTCCATCTACCCCCAGATCAAGCTGAGAAGAGGGTGATCGCCTTAAAACTTTGTCCGATAATCAACCGATTACTTGGGCAAGGTTTACAGTAATATATAAAATTCAAGAAAAATTTGCAGAAAATTTAGTAATTATTTATTAATATAAAAAAAGTAAACTTATTTGCAATATCAGGATTTACATTTACACAAACCACGTTTGAGGAAGACTGCATCGCGGAGATCTCTTGCATTGTGCTTTTGCCTTCTTTGCCTTGTAGTTTTTTGATTGGCTCTTGAGATAAGGAATTAATTTGCAGTATTTTGATATGTCAATATTTCTATGCACATTCAAAGTTGCTCTTAACATTGAATATTTCGTCCACATCGACGAGGAGGCAAACTTGCTTCTTACATTTAAAAATAAGCCAACAGGACGTCCTCGTTTATGATGTTTGCACTTCTTTTCTCTCTCCATTCATTAAAGGTAGCAAATTATTTTATGTATGCATGTTTAGATTTGGCCGGCAACAGTTGTAGGGTTACTTCTTCAGCTTCTGCTTTAATTTCTACCGGCAAAAGAATCACTTTCTGACATTTTTCAAAACGACGCACACAAACGATTTCTAATTTTTTTACAAATATTGTTTTAATAAACAAGCATCTTAGCAACTAATAATGCAAAGCCGCCCAAAGTTTCGCTAAATTTTCTAATATTTGCTATTACATTGAAATTTTAGAACTGTCAGATTACTTATTTTCAATTAAATTGGTTTGATTGTGGATAAAATCTTGTATTGCATTTGTGTTTTAGTGGCATAATATCCATAAGAAAATTAAACGCTCGAACTCGCGATTAAATATTCTTGCGTGGATAATCTGCCTACTAAAACACATATACAATTAATAGCTATTAAACATTAAACATTATATGTGAAAAACAATATCACCCAAATGTTCACTCCGGCTGGTTTTACAGAAGTCAATACGATGGTCGAAATTTTAGACGACATTTTCACTGAGAGTTGTCTCAATCTCAATTGGATTTATTCGACAAATGTTGTTCTTCTCCTTGCATATTTGCTATGAATTTTAACATATCAATAAATTTGTTTTTAGGAACTTTAATTTTATACGATAACTAAAGAGACAAATTACAAATCTTAAGTTTTATAGGATATTACAATACCCGTATTGTCAGTAAATCAAAAATTAAATTAAATTATTATGAACTCGGGCTTATTAAAACTATTAACCCATTGTTTACACCTGCTTTAAAAACAGCTACAATTAGAGGATATGGTTTAAATCATCTGTTATCTAAATTACCATGCTTCATCACTTAGAAATCATATTTGATTGAGATGTGTCACTGCCTGCACAGGAGCATAAGAAGTTGGTTGCTGGGCCATCAAAAAATTATGTAAAACACAAGTGGCTCTATTTACCTTGAAAATATTCCGTGGTTTTAAATTGATTTGTAAGTGGTATATACAAAAATTGGGAAGCTAATACTCCAAAAACATTTTCTACGACGTGTCTGGCTCGTGATAGCCGATAATTAATAATTTCTTCCTCAGCTGAATCCAATTGGGTTTGTTGTAACGGTTTAAGAATATCTCTTCTGAGAGTAAAGGTATCATCAGCAACAAATACATGTGGAACGTCGTTTGGCTGACAAATGTTCAATTCATTTGTCTCCCGTTTTTCAAAGAAGGTAATGTTCTGGAAAACACCTCCATCACAAACTTGTCTGCCTTTGTAATTGAAATAATATAAACCGGAATTTGCAGGGAGAACTATATCGATGTGTTTTCCATCTATAGCTTCAATTCAATGGACGAAATTCCACCGTTCCTCAAACCCTTTAGCAACTTTTTCCATTTTTTTTTAAGAATCAGGGAACTGAAACAAACACACACATACATATACACATGTACAATAAGATAATTTAGTAATTTACACATATGTAGGTAGGTACTAATTCCACTTTATTGTAAATTTTTCTGTGTTAGGATGGTGTCAATGAGACCCACCCCCAAGAGAAATAACAGTGATCAATTAAATACAGATGTGTTGGTCACCGTTTCGAAAAGCCAAACCAACAGGAAAATCGTTATGATTTGGTGGGAAAAACAATTGCCATAAAAATTAGAGGTCTGGAGGTAAATCAGCGTTTCATTACCGAAAAAATGATCAACGACATACTCTTTGAAGCAGTGAGCACGCTTGCACCTCCTCGGTCTGCATCTTTTTTTGGATATCCTGATCATAATTGGAAGGTTTCAAATAACAGCAGTCATACTTCCAGCCATCACTTTTCTCCCCAAGAAAGTTTCTTTTCAACATCATTTTATGGAGGATATTTACCAGGTCATAATCATTCACAAATCAGAGAGCGAGCACAATTTCAAGGAGTGCTTCTAAGGCATGTGGAAATAGAAGAAGCAATTGACGAAACACAACAATCACGAGAAGGATCACCTGCAATAGGATAGTAGCCAGCAGAAGTCCAATCATGAGCAGACGGATTTCCGCAGCATCTAAATGATGTTATCGCCCCCCTACACAGCAACCAGTTATCTAGCTAATTTCACTGCCTCATGATTGTATAATCTTTTCGCACGTTTTTGATTAATAGGTACCTAGGATTAACTTATTTACTTTTTTTTAACAGTAGTTGGCAATTTTCCGGGTTTTAAGAAATGTGGTCATTTTATGCCTCTTTATCTAGAGTTTAACTTTACGTATCATCTCAATTTTTTTTGTTAAGAATAGTGTACTTAGAAACTTTGACCAACAAAATTTTTTTATATCAACTTGAGGATTGACGATTTGGAAAATTAACCCAATTAACGGCATTTTTTGTTAATTTTTTAGATTGTCTGTATTTTCACCAGGTTGATATAAAAAAAATTTCTTAGTCAAGATTTTTAAGTACACTATTCTTAACAAAATTCAGATGATACCTACGTGAAGTAGAATCCAAAATAAAGGAACATAAAAATGATCAAACTTTCTAATGCACGAAAAATTGCTAACTACCATTAAGAGCCTTTTTTTATTATCAAATGAACAGTTGATCTTTTCTATAAACAGGTACCTACCTACTAAATAAAAAAATAATAATCGTGTAAAAAACCTTTTCTGGCCTCGTCTAAATCTGTTGGAAAATCGTTGATTACCGGCCTAGGCGGGTAAAAATTTACTAATGTTTGGTAACACGAGAGGGCAAGTCGATTGCGTCGCGTATGACATATGACAAATGTTGAGAATATAACCTTCTAGCTTTCTAGGGAATATAACCACACAAATTTTCTCTGATGTAACATTTGACTAATATTTAACGCTCAATTTATGTTCAATTTTGGATTAAAATTTAACTAAAAAACAAGAATTCAAGGGTTTGCACTTAATCACAAATTGTAAAGCCCGAGTATGTTGGAAATTTTGCTGTATGTAACATAAAAATTGTATTCGTATATTTATACACTTTTAATATTGTACGTTATAATTAAATACCGTTTTTATTTAAAACATGGTTAATACCTGAGTTTTGGACGCATATAAGTTCTATTTCGAACAGTCAATCCTAATCTGTGACTTATCAAATCTAAACCCGACCTGCAAATCAAAATCTGAAAACATCTGATAGAATTCGTTTTCTTGTCGGACACTGATGCAGCTGCAAGCAATCTTTAATCAATTGGAGAATTGTCAGTGCAGTAACATGTTAACTCCAGTTAAATGCGTCGACTTTCAAAATACTTGAATTTTACTTATTGTCAGGTTACCTATTTTTTTATTGTTTAGGATAGCTGATTTGAAGGATTTCGATTGAACGTGACGGTAATTCATAGCTACTCTGTTTGTGATTTCGATTTTACGACACTATTTTGTTGTGATTTTAGTTACTGAGTGACAATTTCAATGCATCTGATCGATTACGATTCTATTTTGCCTAATTTATATTCCATTTTGGGCTATAGATGAATCATAAGTCTCGAATGTCGATTTGACCTAGTAGCAATGTAGTAGTAAGTACATTTGTATAAGATAATATTGGGTAAATTTCGATCATTTAATTTGATTTGTAGAGTCCCACTGCTAGAATAACTACCTTGAATTTGACGATTAGGTAATTGTGAAAAGCACTGAAAATTTTGAACATCAATGAATGGAATGAAGTCGGTGTAAGGGAGAGCTGGACTTACTAACTAACTACAGTGCTTTTTAAGCCCCCATGTCAGTTTAATCAGATCGGCTTCCTATGTGCACAAATGTTAACGATGCTAAAAGCCATTATACTTTTGCAATGTAGGAATTTCATGGTTTTACAACTTCTGAATTTGTGCTCAAAGTTATTTATATTGCAGGTTCAGTTAGTGTAGGATACTTAAGTTACACTCCTAGGTTACGTTTATGGTAGTAGCATTGAACTGTTCAATGGGTAGTAGGTACGAATTTAGACTAGGCTATGTTAGTTATAATTTGTGTGAGACACAATATAATTATTATCAGGAGATAATTTATTAGGTACTTCACTAAGTTTTTGAAAATGTCAACAAAATCGATTCGTTATAAAGTTACGAACCATATTGCATGCCACATCTTTAAGTGTACTGATGTATTATCTTTCATTTTTTATTTATAAGAATAAAAAGCCAACAATAACTACTACATTTTTGAATTTAAATATTAAAAAACAAATTCGACTGATACCAACAAAAAAAAATTCTTTAGTGTCAAAATTTTACACAAAAGATTTACTTACTTTAAACATTTAAAATTTGTCGACCTAAAAAATTTTGTGTGACACACGTCCAGAAACTGTTTTGCGAGTATTCGAACTTATGGGGCCTCGGCTTCGCTTCGGCCTCACAACATTGTGACACACTCGCAAAAAGGCAGTTTCTGGCCTAGTGACACAAATAACTATTGTTTTACATACCTGTAGGTAATCCTTTCGCAGAACTTTATAAAGTTCATTGCAAGGCTCAGGAATTATGCGTACCAGTGTCTGAGGTGATATAATGGTAGAAAATTTCAAGCATTCGTACGACCTTCCTGTAGCTAAAAACTTCAAAGTTGCGGAAAGTACTGTATTCTTCTTTTCAATTAATAGAGACACCAAAGCAAGTAGGTTTTAGTACACAGCTTTATCCATACGTGAGTAGCTGCGACAGTTAGCTTATTCGACAGTCAGTTCTTGTAAAAGTGTGGTGTGTGTGTATCGATTCCTTTTGAGTAGCCACTCTTTACACCGCACTCTACGATTTTTCTGACCATTGGCACAATTAATAATAACACACAAAAGGACAATAAGGGTAATGGCATCATCGTCAACGGATGATGCCATGATGGACAGAAGCTAGATTGTTCACGATATAGCAGGTGGGAAATCGCAGGAGTTCATTGAAACGTGTATGTGAAAAAACTGTGCAGATCAAATCTCAACGATTTATCGTACGACGAACTTATCGTACAATAAATCGTTACGTGGATGGCTGGCCTAACGTCTTCAAATACTCCAATCTGTTCTAGTCAATATAGACGGTTTTCCATTTATGGGTGCATTTTACGGTAGACGTCAGTTTTCTGCTCCTACTTGTTTCTGAGGAACCAAATAGTGATACGAATATTTTTAATAAATTAAGAATAAGCAGTCAAACACAGCTATACGTTTTGGTTTTATTTATGGGGGAGGAGTAGGTAGAGAGAGTAGACAAGTATAGATACTTAGGTTACAACATCAGATATGATAACAAAGATGGAGACCATATAAAAGAGATGAAAATGAAAGGAAATAGAATAGTAGGACAAGTATGGGGGTTAGGGGAAAGGATATTTGGTAAAGATATAGAGAAAAGGAGATGGATGTTTGAAAAGTTGGTAAGAAGTGTTGTACTGTATGGAGCGGAGATTTGGGGTTGGAGGGAATGGCAAGAGCTGGAGAAAATACAGGAGAAATACTGGAAGTGGACGTTAGGACTAGAGAAAGAGACACCGGGGTATATAGTGGAAGAAGAGCTAGAAATAGAAAAATAAGGATACAAGCAGGAAGAATTGCAGTAAGGTATGAAGAAAAAATGGGAAGTAGAAAGGAAAATGAAGTACTTTACGAAGTTTGGAAAGAGATTGAGGCACAGAAGGTAAAATATGGGGCAGAAGAAAGAAGAAAATACTATGAAAGAGTGGGATACGCAAGAAAAGAGATAAAGAGATTAAGAGAGGGGGAGAAAGATGGAAGAGGAAATAATTGCAAGAGATAAAGATATTCAGAAGCAGGAAAGAAGGGCAAAAATAAAGGAAGGAAAATATAACGAGAAATACATAAAAATAATGACAGACAAGACACCAAGGTACATAACAGAAGGAAAAGGAATGAATGAAATAAGAATGATTGCAAGGTTCAGAATGGGTAATGAAGAAAAGAAAATAAATATTGGATGGGTGATGAGGAGAGATTATGCAGGTTGTGTGGGGATGAATGGGAAAATATAATACATATAAAAGAGGGATGCAGGAAACAAGACATGAGGAAAAGGAATGGAAGTTACTACTAGGAGAGAAAGGGGAAGGAAGACAATGGATGAGGGAAGTGTTGGAGAGGAGGAAAGGGATGGAGGAGAAGAAAAGAAAAATACTGAAAGTTTAGAGAAGAGAGGGATGGAAGGTTGAAGAAGGAAACAGGAATTAGTTGAATTATAATTTAATGAAATATTATGTTGTTTTTGTTTATTTTTGTAAAGGAAAAAACTGAATCTTTTGTTATAGAAATTTTTAAGACAAAATAAATATTGAATTGAATTGAATACTTTTCCTCTAAACTTTCCGAAACAATTATCAATCAAGTTTGTAAATTTATGGTTTTTGTACTTACTAGAATTGTTATCTATTTTTACTTTAAAAAAAATTAAAAAACAAGTGTTGAATGCAGAACTCCACAACGCAACGATAAGCGAAAATAATATTGCGTTTTAAAAATTTAAAAAAATGGTTCAAACAAAAGCTACTTATAGACAATAGAATTTTTAACAACTTTTCTCCCTCAACTTTTTTTTTGTAAAATTGATGTTGGCGGAGATATTATTACAATAATTAGTGTCACGTGGTTTTATATCTTATTAATTACTTATCAAATCAAAAATTATTTAAACAAAAGTTGTGTATAATTAAATTATAAACAACTTTTATTTGAAACAAAAATGTGTAAAATGAATATTTTTCAAAATATTTCAAAAATTCTAATATCTGTGTAGGTTAACGGCCCTTTTAGCCTATAATTTAATCAGAACTTTAGAATTATCTTTGTACAAAGATTGATAAAATCAGACGGCTATTTTTCTTGGAATCTTGTTTACATACGGACGGACGGCCGGCCGGCCGTCGGACTTAAATTTTTTTTTTGCTTCATTATAAAGTACTAACTCTAATTTGTCGGAAAAAATAAAAATAAATTTCATATGATGTGGAGTAAAAACTTAACTCGTCATAATTGTCATATATTTATTTATTTTATACGTATAATATATTTCAGCAAAATCCTCCTCGTCATCCACGTGTAGATTATTTATTTGTTCTAAACTAATCTACCATTTACAAAATAAAACCATTTTTTAAATTTCCATTGATCAAAATGAACAGAAAGTGATTTAGTTGAGCGCCTGCTACTAAAACTTCAAATTAGGTAAGTTAATTAGCGCTTGATACACTCAATTTGAAAAGTAGTTTTCGAAAGAACGTTTAGACAAAGAAAAAACAATTTATTTTGATTACTATCTAATAAATAAAGCATGCATTAAGAGTTTGAAAATTCAAATAATGAGGGTAGATTTCGTAACTGTTGTAATAAATACCTTTGGTAGTCTCCGTGTGTGTGTCGTATTTATTCACGCCGCATTATCTTGTTTATCATGTTTTGATTAGCATAAGCCTTTAGGGTTCGTTTGCAAATAACATAGAGTATTTAGTATAAATTTAATGTAAATATAGTTATTTAATCTAAAATGTCAATTATAGTAAGCATACGTTTAACTAAATATATTCTATTAGATTGTGCTTTGCTTTATGTGCTGAAAAATGAAAGCTTAACTTCTCGTTTCAAAACAATTGATTAAAATTGTTAACGTTTACTATCAGATAAAATTTCATATGATACTGCTGAACATAAAGCTCAAGCTTGTTCGACTACGTGTTCTATTATTGCATTTTACTTCTTACACGTTGTGCAATGTTAAATTTGATGCAATGAATTTTCGACGCTTCATAGCGTCGCGTAGCACGAAATGCACTTTAAAAGAGGTATTTTATGATTTTATTACTCTCGAGTAAAATATTATTCTCATTTTTAGTCAAATGATTATCCAACACGACAAATATTGTTGTAGCCTGCAACCAGCGCCTATTGGATTATACATTTACAACCTGAAACCATTTATTTAAATTACAAGTCTTATTGTTTGTAGAATACGGTGGCATTATTTTCATAGATTCTTTGTTTGAGCTACTTTCAAGATTAAGTTTTACTTTTAATATGTGATATGAAACGGACGATGGACGCACAATACAACCTTTATTACAAAAAAATTAATCTTTTTTTTTATACAGGGTGTTTTATTAAGGCTGGCCATCGGCCATATCTCAGAAACTAGTAGACATAAAAAGTAAGGAAAAAAAATTTAGTATAAAAGTGGCCACAAGAAAATCCTAAAAATTATTTTTAAGTTCCGTAATTCATCGCAAGGGGATCCAATGAAAATTGAAAAATAAAATTCTAAATTTCTCCGAAAATTCCCACATTATTGCAAACCTTTTGTAACATCGTTAGAAAGCTTAGACAATTTTTTATCATTTTGGTCTAAGGCTCATTGGCGTACCGACCTTAATAAGAGTGGGGGAAGCTATTGAAAGTGTAATCATTAAAATCGCTGTTATTTTTAAACGACTTATCCGATTTTAGTAAACCTAGGCTTGTTCAGAAGAGAAAGATAAGTACTTTTAATTGTCTTATTCATTGGTACGCGATAGTTTATAATAAAATAGTTAGAGGGCGCAATTTGTAATAATACCAGTTCTTTTGATTTTATTCAAAAAAATTAAATCATACGGTATAATTATGACATCATAATCGAAAATTAGATTAAATTTGCAAGAAAAACCTGAAAACCTTAACTCGACATCTTTGCTCGTTGCAGAGTTATTGCCAAAAACATTAATTTTTAACAGTGCAATACAGTTTTTAATTTTAACCAGAAAAATTAAATCATACGGTATAATTATGACATTATAAGCGGAAAATAGATTAAATTTGTAACAAAAAACGTAAGTAACGCAATTTGATATCTTTATTCGTTCTAGAGTGATGGCAAAAAGAAGACTTTACAACAATTTAATTTAATAGAACGGTAAAAAATCATAAACAACTGCTGTGCGGAAAAAAGTCGGCTTATTTCCATGGAGCTAAATAAATTGAAATAATTGTCAACTTACTTAATTTTGATAGATGTTGTATTGTCAAAATTTTTTCCTTTATTAGTTTTTGGTTTCATTTGCCTAATCAGACATTAGTATATCATTATTATGACTTACGCTTAGCAACGACATTCGCATCAATTTTTTACCACTTAATTTAAAAAATCAAGTAGGTGAACGTCTTCCAAATTTGACATGTTATTTATTTGAAGAACAGTAAAATAAAAACTAAAATGTCAAGCAGTAGCGATAAATGTAACATCCAATTATCATTGCCCTTAGTTTTGTAGTGAGCAAAAGTTACCACACTGGAGTTGCAAAGTTATTTTACTTAACCCTTAACAAGTAAGAACGTAATTTTCTATTGTAGTCGTCAAAAAATAGTGTTCGTGACTCGTACAAAATTACAAATATCTGTGCTCGTGTTTAGAACCAACACTCGCACGATACGTATTTGCTACTTTCGACACTTGTTAGGAAAATAACTATATTAAAAGCATTTCACAATAAAAAAATACTACTAGTAATCACAATGCATATAAATAAATAGCTCAATTTCTTGACAGTAGGTACCAAGAAACCATGTCTTGGCAATTGCCGTGGTGTGGTAAGGGCTCATTTTCGATGTTGGTATTTAGTTCGCCCTTATACCAGATACATCTACACTGGATCTTAGGTATTCTACAATTCTGCAAACCAAAAACAGGCGATTACAACTTGTTGTTAAGAAAGTTGATAACAATGCAAGTACAGCTAGCTAGTGTCTTATACAGAGTTGACACAAAAAGGTTTTCCATTGTAAGAATCTTTTAGTTTGTATTGCAGATGTTCACATGCTTAGAAATGAACAGCTACCTACTTATATTTAAACGTAAAAATTTTATACAAAGTCAATATGAGATGCTTTATATGCCTGTCTGCATCATATGGGATTTTTTTATGTTTTGAAAATTTGACTTTGATATCAATTTGTGCTTTGATCAAGAAGAAAATTGACAAAACGTGATACACACTACCTATTTATTTTTATGAGATCTTTTCAGAGAGTGATCAAAGTGTTTCTATGTCTATGTCAGTCTGTCAGTTTAATGATTTATTTTATAGAGTAATCTAAGCAGCTTTTTAGTATTGTCGGTCTAGGATACTATCAGTTAGCTGATGATAGTTTTCCTATTGAAGCACGTGTTCGTTTATGATAGTTTTCTTTTTCGTTCTGTTTGTCTAATTTTTGCCCAGAACAATATCAGAAAAAGGACTCTCATTAGGAGTGCAAAAAATTTGTACAGTCACCTGAAATATAATTTATTTTTATCTGTTTTGTACGAACAAATTTTCAAAGAGATGGATTTATGTATTCAGAGTTTTTACGCAATGATATAAAGCGAACGTGCGTAGGTACGTGTAACACGAATTTCTGAGATTTGATTAAATAGAATATTTAACAAATTGTTTCTATATAATTTAGATATTTACATTAAATGTAAAATCTTGTATGCAGTGTGTACAATATTCGTTTTGTTATTTCCAGTGCAATTGAAATGCAATGAATTTTACATTTGCTTTGGGCGTTATAATTGATTTTGTGTTTAAGTGTTGCCTTATGAACGCTATCGGTAAGTTCGACACTTGTCAATCTGCTCTAAATGCCGTCGTCCTTGTGGGTCAAAATTACCTGAACTTAGCTGTAGTGGTCCTTGTAATAAGCCGTTTACTTACACTGAGTTAATTTACCCAAGAATATTATTGACGTTATCAGAATGTACCAATTTGAAAATGCCAATCTTGTATCTCTCTCTCTTTCTCTCTTGTTCAGCCACATTCAAAGATAAAATTAATTCGTACCTGGATAAACGCATAAATTTTTCAAGAATGGAATTCAAAAACTGGAGAATTAAAGTCTCATCTGATCAAGAACATTTCGAAGGACGTAAATTCTATTGTTAAAGCTGGAGTATTTATCAGTGAAGTCCAAAACCCTTATGCTAACGCCGCTGCATCCTCTGTTCTGATTAAACCAAATACTCAGCAGAGTAATTTTACTACTAAGGCTGATCTTTTAACATACGTACTGTAAACCACCTCTGGCTTAGGTGTCGTTCTAATAACAGAGCCGGGAAATTGAAACAGATGGCGACCGTCACCCTTTCAGAGAACTACTAAGTGACTGAAACCACCAAGCTCCATCCTCGCATAAGAGTCATTGGGATGACTGAGTTGCACAGCCCGGAAACCATTGTCAAGTTTGCTGGTGTACAAAATTCCGGTTTATTCGGTTCCTCTAGTATCAAATGTATCTCGGGCAACCTTCTTTGAAGAACAAAAACTCACTTTATGCTGTCTTACAGGTTGACGCTGGTGCCTACAGATTTGCTCTTTCGGCTGAACAAATATTTATTGAGTACGATTCTTGCCCTGTGTTTGATTCTCTAGAAGTTATTTGATGTTTTAATTGTTGCGGATTCCATCATTTGTCTCGCCACTGCCGTAAGTCGTTGGTATGCACTAAGTGTGCTGAACAATATCCTGTCGGTGATTCTACCCAACCTGATCACCTGATTGGCATAGAAACTGCCCTGTTTATGCCAAAAATCTGACTGCTTTAAAAACAAATCAGATAGGTCGTGGATAGCAATTACCCGCTTTTTTCGTCAACTCTCCAGATTGCTTTTTATCTCATATGTCTTCCGCTCCTGTCTATATTTATATCAAAACGGTAGAAGCCTTAACACTAAAACACAAAAATTTCTCAACGGTGTTTCCTCTCTATCTCTCTTATATCAATATTTTTGTTATCACTGAGACTTGGTTAAGCGACTCTTTCAATAATTTAGAACTGTTTTCCCCTCTCTAGAACATTTTTAGATGTGACCGGTCACTCGAAGCCACATCCAAATCTAGAGGTGGCGGAATTTTCATTGCAGTGAAGTCCAACTTTCATGTGCAGCTTATAGATTTGTATTCAATATTTTTTATTCCAGTCTATTCTAGATATCGATATTTCCGCTGTATTGATAAGTACCGCTGTTTCTAGATTCTGTCTTGCCGTTATCTACATATCCCAAATTGGATCTTATGATCACATGATCACACTTGAGTTACTTCACATTGATTTTAACTTTGCCAAATATGCCTTGTTTCTTTCTGGCTGAACCTCCAAACGTGTTCAATAATAAAATAATTTTTAAAACCTACTGTGTCTTGAGCAGTTTAACTTTGTCCGCAATTCTCACAATAGGTTACTTGATCTTCATTTGTCCTTCAAACTTTGTTGATTGCACCAGCTTCTAGCTGAATCCTTGGATTCTGATTTCCAAGTCGACGTCGTGAACACCGATTTTAGTAAGAATTCTCATTTTGAAGCTTCACGGTTTTGGCTTGAGTAACAACTTAGTACAATTACTCAAGAGTTATTTATGTGGTAGAACTCAATTTGTTGAGCTGCGTGGCTTCCGGTCACGCGTCTCAAGTGTTTCTTCGGGTGAACTCCAAGGCTCTGTTCTTGGCCCATTGTTATTCAATATTTTTGTCAATGACGTCGCACCTATTTTTGATTATCATTGCTTACTGTATGCAAATATAATGAAGGTATTTTTGCGTTTTCTTTTTTCTACAATCTTCTACATATCCACTCCTCGCACGCGTGTGTTGGAGTCATCTCCTATTTTCTCTGTATGCGGCAGCAATGCTCTACGTAAAATTGATATTTTTTATACGTCTATAAACGAGACAAAATTACTCAATAGCGACTCCTTAGTTAGTTCCTTGATTTACCGTATCTATCTCGTTTAACATTACTACTTTTATTTGTTTTGCATTATATCTGTATCATAGTATTTGTACTACCTACGTCTAATTACTTTTACATTTATATTGTTCGATTCGTTTTTAGTTATATATTTTGCTGTTTTTGTCCATAATTGACTTTTGCTGTGGTGCGACTGTATTTAAATAAATAAATAAATAAAAAAAATTAATATTGCAGATTGAAATAATTGAAGTGTTATTCCTTTTAATTAAATAAAATTGTGTTTGTCTATGATTTTGTAATAAATTCGTTTTCTTATAATATTATATGGTTATTTGCAAGACAGAAAAACCAAAAAAATGGTTGTATTGTCGAGTCTATCCGATTGCTTCTCTGGATTTATCTTCGTGACAAAAAATTGAATTTAATTGGAGTACAATTATTGTAATTAACAGTTGTCACATACCACTTGCATTTGGAGTTGTAACTTGGTGGTTAATGGACAAACTTTCATATGTAAAATTCCCAAATTCGATATGTAGAATTATGTAAGCAAATTTAAATTTGTTTTGGAGGGAATCCTTCACATAACTCACCGGCCATCTCTTTTTAGCCCCAGAATATCAACTTATTTATTGGTTACAAATGTAGGCTGCTTTCCACTTTAAATACTTTGCAATTTTTAAGGGCCAATTTCCAATTATGCCTTTTCCTACAACTTGAGGAGTTCATTTTTCATTTCGGTAGTGCCGAAATAAATAAACTGACCATTCGTTGCTTGTTCAAAATCTTGCAGAATTTCCATATAATAAACTGCTTCATTTTCTGTATCATTAACTGTCAACGTTTGCTGAACATTTGTTTTTGTATTTGGAACATTTACTATAAAGATTCCTTCACGTTCTTCTATGTCACTCATTTTAATATTATCCTGTCGTCTCCAAACGCCCGAGACTCCCAATATCATTACTACCTATAAACATACAAGAATAATGCTTCATTAGAACCCAGATTTACCAGTTTGTCATCTCAACATACCTTCTAAATTAAAAATTCTTTGTCTGGTGCTTCATTAAAGAATTTTTCCTTGTCTTCTTTAGTGAAAACTCTAGCCTTTTTAGGTTTATATCCAATATTTTTATTAGATAAGCGATTAATGTAGCAAACTTAGAAATGTCGATAGCATCGTAGAGAAAAACTGTGCTCTTTAGTATTGAATGATAAAATACGCTAACAAGCCATTTTCATTTACAACAATCTGCTTGGTTTTTACGCCATTCCTTAAAAACCTTGTATGTCTGTTCAAATCGGACTATGATTTTTTCTGGGATTATTGCCCAACATCCTTCTTGCCACTCTTATTTTAAATTATTCAATAGATTACCACCATTAATATAGGAATCACTAATTTTGCTTCGAAAACAGAACTATGAACGATTCTATCAAAAAACACAGTTTTACTTGTTTCGAAAAAAACCATAGAAACCATGGAAAAGCCACTCAATATTTTCAGTTTTAATCTTCCTACCGATTATCAAAAATTTGTAGGAGTATTATTCCAGGTAGTTGTAGTCCAAACGTGCACGCCGAATGGTAAGGGTTACCGTCATCAGACGATAATTAGAGTGGTCGCTTCGCTCCTCCTCCAAACAATTGTCCAAACTTTTCCCGTTCTTCCTACTATAAATATTTAAAATTTCTGTGTAAAAGTGTAGAGTAATAATATCTTGGGGTGAATATTACGGGATCGGCCATAAAAAAATGAATACAAATAAGCAACAGGGTAACAAACCGTTTTTTTTCAATCAACTTGCACAGACGCTTATCGTATTGCAATCATAGAAACAACTAGGTTTGATAACATCAAGATAAAGTAATACTTAACAACTAAACTGTAGAAATTTATATCCCATGCTTGCGTGTAAGCTGATAGTCACGGTTAAGCGTTGAAACGGAATCAATACATTCTAATCCTTCATTTGAGAAATAGTTTGTAAAATTCTTAGAGGACACGTTTGTTTATGATTCATATTTTACACATGAAAGTAAAAACTAAAAAAAAATCAGACAATAAAGCCCGTAATAGAGTAATAGAAGTTTGCACAATTACAAAGTATCAATTACTACAAAACGTAAATAAAACTTCCGCTCATTTAATACATTGTTGCGTGGACGAATAATATTAGTAAATTCAATTTATTTTATTTTCAACAAAATAACACGCAATCAACATATTAAATATTGAGTTTTTCAGTTTGTTTAGTCAAATATTATTGACATTTTCCGACAATTTTAGTGTTACATTAATTGTCGAATACTTAGATAAAGCACTACATACTGTATGTAATATAATTCAAAAATGTCTTACTAAATATAAGTTAATATAATAGCACTTCTTAAAAACTGAAAACTAGAATTTTTCAATTAATTTGCTTTATTATTTTCGTTTTTAATTAAGTATAAGTACGTAATACTTCATGTCTTTCATTAGGTTTAAAGAGTTCTGTTTTTGTTCATTTCGCATTCATTTTTTGGGTTTTTTCTTCTCAGTTTCTTTTAATCGACAATATTTTTTTGAACGTCATTTCTAGACTTTGATTTAATCTATTGTTTTTTAGCTTTTGTTTAAATAATTATACACATACAAAATTACGTTCTTGTTGTAAGAAATTTGTATTAACAACTTAATTACAATTTTTCCATCGTTATATTTTTGTTAATGCTAAATTTTATAAAACGTTAATCGAAATAGTTACGTTTTTTTTTTGATCAACTTTAATTTAAGTTTGCTCTCCCGTTAAAATTGGATTGAAGAGAAAACACAATTAAGTTTTTTGTAATAAATCCGAACTTTAATACGATGTTTTTTTGCACAGTTCAGTTTGAACAGCTTTCGCTTTATTTTTTCTTTTCTCTTAAAAAATTGTTCTTGTTAACTATAGTATATTGTTTTATTAGAAGTAAAAAATACTTTTTATGATGAGTCATAAAAAGTTGCTTAAATACCTGAACAAAATAATGTGCCGTCTGTTTTGCATAACATTTACGAAATAAAGGCCAAATGTGTGGAAATTGATCCCTGTTAATAAAATTTCAACTAAAAATTATAAGCGATCATAAGTAATTAACATCGAAAGTGCATACAATTTTTTTAAGTTTAATAATTTTTTTTCTAATTTTGACGTATAAAGTAGCATTTTTCATAATCAAAGAAGGTGTTAAAATAGTTTACTTTTCGTAACTATTAGTTACTTGTTAGATTGTTTTGACAGTGGCAACGCTACCTTCATCTCACATTCGTTACAAAAAATTATGCGTTTTGTCATTAGTAACATAAATAGATATTTTGCTATCATAAGGTGTTTGTATTTTAAAAATATTTTATTATATTTTTTCGTAGTTTTTAAACAATATCTTTTAAACAATTAATTATTTATTGTTTTGCGTTAATTGTTTATATACACCTAACCTCATAGAAAAGGAAAATTAGTATTCAAACAAAAAATATCAATTATCAATTCGTCTGCGATCACTCTAAATTTATAATAAACCTTGTCTTGACATCAATCTGAAAACACACCACAGACAAGAGGTCGATCAACTCAGTTGTTCGTCGTGCTAATAACGGGAAGGTAGTGGGTTCGATCCCTCCATAGGCCAAATATATTTTTATATAAAAATTGTAGCTGAAAAATAAACCCGGTTGCTTATCTGACCGGTTTCACAGCTCAAACACCTATGAATATATAGGATTGTATTATTAGAACCGTACTATACATAAATTTTAGTCGATTAGAAAGTACGTTCGTTCTACCATTTTTCATGCATTTGTGGCTTACGATTCAATACGTTCAAATAGTCAGTTCAACTGATATATACAGTGTAGTGCCAAATTAGTGTTGGTGAGTTACCTTTTAGTATTCATTATTTGTGTCAATTTCCTTTGGCTTATTATTTAAGTACAGTCTATTACCATCATTCTTTGCTATTTCAAGACAAAAGTAATAATTTTTAATTTAGTACGAAAAAAGGCACTTATCTACCATAACTTTTTAAAACTCTACTTATTGAGATGAAAAACGTCAATAACTCATATATTTGGTGGGAAGGGTTTCGGTTTCAGTAATATAATCCCAACTGTGAACTAAAATTATTGATAATATGGAAGTTCGTCAGACTAAGCAAGAACAAATCGTCTTGGCAGTAAAAGTAATATTGTTAACAAAGCATGATGCACCTAAAACTATAAAACGTAAGTATGTTTCTTCTGCAATTAAATATTGAATTTGACGCAGCAAACATTCGAATTACTCGTTGGCAAACTAAAAACCTAAAAAAGACAATAACATTGCAGATTTTGTATTTCTCGTTTGATCGGTTGCTCTATCGGAGTAGCATAACGCTCGGAAAAACTATTATAAATTTACTTTATATATAAATTTCGGTAGTGTGCTATCCTTTCAATAGCCTCATGTAAAATAATGCGCATCTATAAAATCGGGATTTGCAATTAGGCCATAATTTAACGTAACATTGGTCCTAACTGCAATCCAAATATTAGAAACATGGTATTTGAACTTTTCAAAGTATCGCAATTGATATATTGATATCTATTTATACCCTAAAAGTTTGATGTTGAATGTCGTACAATCAAGGCCGTTTGGGGTTGTTATTAATAATAAATGTAATATGATTCCCGAGCGCAATTTACTGAAGTGTAATTTGATACCGAATGCTTATGTGCCTTAAGGTTAATGACTGCAAGTATAACTGAATTTGACAATATGCACAGTAATTAATTGATATTAATTTAAAAACAAAAAAAAACAAAACTAAAGTTGCATACTTTTAATATGCATTATGTCACATCTTTGTTATTTTCATAAATAGAAAAAACCTCATACACATGTACGTATTATTAAATCGAAAAGTAATATTCTCTGAAAACGTAATATAAGTAACACAACCATGGTGTGAAAAAATCTATTTTTTTTAACTTTTCAAAAAACTCAAAAAATGTGTTGGACAAACTGCACTTGGTTAACTGTGTAATTGAATCTTGACTAACTGCTAATGTAGGTGTTAAAAAACATAATTGTATAGAAAAGAATAAATTTTTTGATTACAAAAATACGATTACGGATTGTAACATTACAACGAAGTAGTCTTTGTCATTGTTAGAATCTTATCGCACATTTTCTTCGATATCACTATCTTGTGTCATTTTGAAAATCATTTTACTGACTTGTTGATCAGGGAAAGTGTACCAGATGAGATCAGAATCGTTTACCCAATTGTTCCCTGGGAGTTCAACTAGCACATACTCAAAGGATAAACTGCTGTTAGTGTAATGCATGTCTTGCGACATCTCGTGTATAAAGAATACGTACAAATAGTATATATTAAGAAATGCCAACAGTTAACTGTAACGACTGTGAATGTTTTATGTGCATTATCGTTATCAGTAGCGATTCAATACGATCAACGCGTATGATATTAAACAATTTTCTAAGAAGTTAACATAGACCTTCGCTAATACAAATTGGACTTCAAATTCCGTTTGTAGAATCTTTAGGAAAACTAAGACGGAATTTTCAAAAGCTAATTGGATACACTATAGAACATCTTTCGATTCTATTCTTAGATGGATAATACCGGTTTCTGATAATTATTTTAGGTTCGTAGGTGCTGTTAAATGTGCAGCAAAAAAAATCCATTCCACGTGGTTTTCGACAGGAATATGTCCCATGTTGGTCAACTGAAACAAACAGATTGATGTACCATAGAAATAAATAAATAAATCAGTAGCGATAACTTTAAATTGTACAGTTGTATACCGCACTTAAGTATACACCTCTGATGAGCTCACAATAAGAGCGAAGTGTGCGTCAAGTGTTCTTTCGTTGCGTGTATGCTACTGTTCAGAAATACTTGGCTTGCTATCGACACGATTGTTTAAGCATATAAAGTTATTGTTTTCAATAACAATAATGCACATAAAATATTTACAGTTGTTATAGTTAAATGTTCGTTAGTTTGTCTATCACCGTTGGATATACTGCGAATGTCTGTGAATGTTTTATTATTTACTTTACATTGGACTCACTACAGTTAGAACGCTTATTTTCTTCAAAACATTGCAGATGAATATGCACAGATTACGCTCCACCTTTAGTTAAAAATTTTAAAAAAATTAATAAATTACATTCAGAAAATCTGCCTGTCTGTGTAGTACCCGGAGTTTTAATATTGCCTTTAAAATGTAGATTTTTTAAAAATCGATTTTGACCATTTTTTTAGGTTCTTTAGTGACTACAATTTAAAAATTATTTTTAATTATACGCGGTGTCTAACTTTTATGAACTATCTTTCAACTTTGATATTTTAAATGGAAACATATACGTTTTATTAATTATTTTGAATCTACTAGAATAACTAAGGTTACTTTATGTATATGAGTCCTACTCAAAAAATGATCCATTTTTAGACATTTGATTAGATCAATATCAACCTTCAAATGTTTTAAGTTGTTTAGGTTATTATTTGAATATCAAATTTAAATTTTATTTAAACTTAAGGCGATGACCACCTTATTTGTCCATAATTTAAAAGTTGACATTGATTATACAGGGCATGAAAAAAATAATGTCAAACTTTGTAATAAAAATAATAAATAAAATAAAATTTCTGTTTATTTTTACCATATCGAAGTAGAATTAAATTCTTTACAGTTTTGTTACACGTGTTGGTCTAACAAAAATTCACTATTAGCTATGAAACTCGTTTTTATCGAAAATTATTGTCGAAAAAATTAAATAGACGATCAAATGCCGAAGATAAAAGTTTATTGTTGTCACAGTTGTGTTAATAACTGTTCAATCTATCACAATTTTTACTAATAACAAGTGAGTTTTCGACAGCAGAAATAGTTAGTGTGGTTTATTCCACCGGAAAATTGATTTGAAATTGTTTATTAGCTGCTAATAATTATTATAATTTATATCAAGAAGATAATCCAGCCCTACAACGATATCCCCGATCTGAGATTACAATTCCCAACTCTGAAAAAAATACTAAGAAACATGTATGTACTGACAAAGATATGGAATTTGACATTGTTAACGTTATCAGCAGTTTTACATTTTACGAAAAAAACAAATTCCATCCATATTGCGTACCACACCATATCAATATCTGACAAAAACAGATTTTGAATGCAGACACGATTACTAGGAATTCATCTCGTATTTGACACTTCCAGTTTATTCAGGTATTCCTTTCAGTTATTTAAAAAAATTTGTTTAGCGATTTCGTTGTAAATTTTGATGATCTGCTTTGTAATTTTAAGTTATCAATAAAAATGTTTTAATGAAACGCGACGTTTAATAAAAAAACGCATTTAACGACTAACGGCTAAGTTTTGGTAGACATAGCAAAGTTGTAGAAGATTTAACTCTACATTGATCAGTTAAAAATATACAAGGTGATCCATTTAATTTTATCACGTTATTTATCATTTTTGATTAAAAAGTCAATATTGACTCAATTGAATGTTTAAAAATGCATATCTTGAAAAGTATCATTTTGAGCAAATAGATTTAGAATACAAAACAAAAAATATGATTCCATTTTAAATATCAAAGTTGACAAATAGTCTATGACAGTAAAACACTCTATATAATTGAAAATATTTTATATTGTAGTTATTGAAGAACTTAAGGAATGATCAAAACCGATTTTATAAAAATTTACTTTTTAAAGCCAATATTAAAGGTCCGCGTACTACACGGACATGCTGTATAATATAATAAATTACGCCTAATTATAATATTAGGAATATTGAAAGCTCTAAGAAATGAACTAATTTTGATGGTATTGGTTGTGTTTACGTGTTCCAGTTGACGTTATGAAGACACTTACCTAGACTCAAGATGAATGGAAGTCAATTATTCTTGCTTGTAGGGTCGATAAAAGGAGTTACTTTTTGATTCAAGGTACTAGTAGGACAGACACAAAAGTTGAAAGTCACTCGTATACATTTAAAATGGTTAAACCACTAATTTCCTTTTTATCCAAAAGAAAAGAAAAATAGGATTTACTTTTTTAACTTTTGAAAAGGAAGAAAAAGTCTTTAAACCGGTAACCACTAAAACGGTTGGTAGAAGATCGGTTACCTGTTCAAAATTGACAATTGTTACAAGCCGTTAACAAATTTGAGATTATCAATTTATTTTTAATATATAATATAATATTTTCATATTTACAACATTAAATTTAGAAACGTAAAATACGTTGTTTATTTCATACCACTTTAGAAAGAGTTTTTTTAAATTAAAATCTAACAATTTTATGTCTTCCAATAATTTCGTGATTTATTTGTTTTGTAATTGCAAGTTAACATTATCGTAAATCGATAAATAAAGCAATATTCCTCAAAAGTCGAAACTATAACTTTTATAGTAACATAATGTTAAGTGGTTTGTAGCGATCAAAGAAACATAAAAGAGTAAAAATTTAACAACCTTAAATTTTTAATCGGTTTTATATTTTATACATTTTTATTTGTATTAAACAATTTAGTTCTTTACATTAATTCAATGTCGTTAAACTTTTGTGTGTTTAATTCGTTGTATTCAACTTTGTCTCCGTATATTGTATAAATCTTATTTAAAATCCACTTCATACTTTTTAAAATAACCAAACCACTTGCACTTAAAAATGGCAACACATGTGTTAATGCCTAGTATAACATTTGTTATGTTTTTAGATAATTGGAATTATGGATAATAAAATTCAATTGATTCCCTCTTCTACAGACGCTTTAAGATATTACCAGTAGTTTGTTTACAAACAATCACAATTACTAACCACAATCGAAAGTGTTTCTCTGTAAGTGTCATTAACCTTAATACACATTAGCATCCGGTATCAAATTACACTTCAGTAAATTTCGATTAGGAATTTATTACTATTAACATTCCCAAACGGAACCGATTGTCCCCAAACGATTACGATTTCCCGATTGTCTCCAAACATGGCCGATACCATCCCAACCACACCCAAGGTCAGACATGTATCACTTTCGACATTAACCTTGACAGTTTCCGAGATATTAATCTTTAATGTAAAACAAAAACTAGACTAAGTTTTTTTGAAACAATTGAGAAAAAAATTCTGTAAATCACATTATCAGTTGGTAACGATCATTTTTTACCATTGTTTTTAAATATCTTTAGATTTTATCACAGTTTAAAAATTTAAATCTTTGGAATTATCAACGTCAATGTCCAAAGTGAACTAAGCATGCTTAAATCAACCCAAAACTGCAAAAAAATTTAGGTAGTGTAATTTAAAAAAAAAATTGATGACGTCATTGCAAATAGTAGAAGTGGTAAAAAATAAACAAATCAACAAGCACTGAAATTGGCACTCCATTTAATAAAGGAAACTGCTCTATAACCATTAAAATATCAAATTTAAAATTATTTTTAAAATCGGAATACCACTGAATTGAAAAAAAAAAAATTTAAATAAAAGCTACGTTTTATGCTATAAAATCGAACGAACGTCATAAATTTTGTTAGATTTTCTTCTCATTAATATACCAACTAGTGTTTTGGTTGTAAAATCGTACGTTACATTTCTAAAATGAAGAATAGACGCATTAATTGTGGTTTTGGCAATTAATAAATTAAAGAGAAAATAATAAGCATAATTTTGTTGTTGCGATCAATACTATTTTTGAAACTAAATTTTAAATAAAACAGTATTCACCATCATACTATTTATGAATGATCAGTCAAGTAAAGATACCAATCATTTTTAATACATAAAAAAAACAGTAAATATTTAAAGTCAGTTTTTAACATATTTAAAGAGTCCCAAAAGGACGAAACAGATGTCGGTGTTTGTTTGCAAGTGTACAACTTCTTGTGAATTTACAGGAGGCGATTCGATATTGTTATTTCTGCCAACATATAGTATGACTATAATAATTGCAGGATCGACTTATGTAACTGCTAACATATTTGTCTACAAAGTTTTCGTAATGCAAATGCATTTTTGTACGTGTTACGTTAACCAAGTCGAAACTAACAGCTGTATTCATAAAAACTTAAAAAGTTGTTGTAAACGTACTGTAACATGGTAATATTTAAAATAGTTTATAACCTGTCAGTGACTATATATCCTAGACTTTCAACCGCTTTAATTGGGGACCAATACCGATAGATGTCGTGTGCATGTTTACGGAATCTTTGTTATATATTTCAATAATTTAACACATCAATTAACGAATTAAAATAATTTTTTAATAAATTTTAATGTTTATCAAATGCTTTATGGTTACGCCACTGTAAGTGGCGATGCAAGTAGCGATACGACTCCTATTGATCCCACGACATCTATCGGTATTGGTCCCCAATTAAAGCGGTTGAAAGTCTAGGATATACAGTCCCTGTAGAAGATAGGATTTCGTTAGAACGTGAATGTAAATTAAGCTACGTTCTTTTATGCACGAATATTAGATTGTTTCAGTTCATTTCAGTGTGACTTAACTCCGGATACCTATGTTTTTTGTTATCAACTCACTTCAAAAAAAAGAAGTGCTTTCATTCATGCATGAATTTCAGATTGTTTCAGCTTTGGATTCCTATTCTCTGTGTTAACAATTCACTTAAAGAAGAAGTGAAATCTTTTACTTCCCATTTTCCCCAATGGAACTAAATCAACGCCAAGTACAGAAAGCGAGTAATTGTCAAGATATGATTTAGGGAAAACAAATACAGTTGCTTTTCAATTGATATGAACTCATTATTTATACCATTTTTTAATTATTTCTCAGCCGTGTTAAGCCTTCTAGAAGAGTGTAAGACGGATTTCAGGCAAACACCATAGTTACAGTTCAGCCAACGTTTTGACAAATTTTATCAAGGCATCTAGCAATTCATGGTTTAGAATTGAACAATTTTTTTCATGAGTTCAGATAAACATCAAAAGTTTATAAAACAAAAAAACAATTAACACGTCGTTTATTAAAATTATTATTAATAAGTAAACGTTAAATGCGTTTGACTACAACTACAACTATGGTGTTTGCGTAAAATCCCTCTTTAACTCTTCGAGAAGGCTCAACACAGTTGAGAAATAACTAAAAAATAAAGCTGTGTTTTTGTATGTACGAATCTTTGATTGTACAGTTCACTTCACGGTGACTTAGTTTCCGTTTTCCGGATTGCACAAAGTCGACACCAAACCCGGAAAGCGGGTGTAGTTATTGGGATATGATACAGTTAGTAGCGGGAATGCAGATTGCTTGTTATTCAGATAAGGTAAAATATTCAGATCTAATAAAATTATCCAATTCAATTGGGTTGTGGCATCTAGTGTGTATACTAGACGCCGGTTTAACCAGAGAAAGAACTTGATTTTGACGTTTCGAGTTTAGATGCGTTTATTGACGTTTACAGTTATCGTGATGTAGTATTTACATAACCGAATGAAGTTGGCGTAGGTCGTGGGACGTAGTAAATTTGCGTACTATATGCTGCGTGAGTGATACTTGACATCTTGGTATCACATGTCGGGCCGGAGATTGCTGGCCGGTTTGAATGTTACAACGCGCTTGTGCTGACCGTTGATCAGCGTCGCGAACTGGTCGACGCCAATTTAGTGTCAAATCGAACTAGACTTAAACTAAACTTAACTGTGACTGATGGAACATAAACTTCCGTTGTTATCGTACCTACTTCGTTTTATATGTATGAAGTATGTTTGTTTGCTTTATAAGCAGGGTCGTTAGAAATGCTTCCCGGATTGTCAGCATTTCTATAATTGAGTTAATTGCATGTTTGGATTTCGCGTTCCAATCGTTGCAATATGGGAATGTAAAAACGATGATATCGATTGCGATGGGGTTGAGACGGCAACCCCATAAGGTAAAAAATGCACCTTTAGTTAGGTAATAAAATTTTGAGATAGACGCCATCTATCAAACAAAACGTTGAATATCTACAAATGTTATTTTAACCTCTATACGTACAGAAATACTTCAAATATCACTAAGTTTGCAACCCAATTCCACTAAACTCACTAGAATCGGTATTAAAACTTAAAACGTTCAATAAGTCTTAAAGCATGTGTTAGCTTGCTAAAACCAGATTTAAAAGGGTTTTACTATATTTTTATGAATACAACTCTTAATGTCGGAACAGTTACTGTTTATATTTAAATAATGAAAACACGATATGTAGGTGAGATTGAGCATTTCCTAATGATCTATTAAGAAAAAGATTTAATCAATTGTCCCATTTAAAAAAAATATGTATTTACAACATATCTGTGTGTGATCAGTACTCTTGCATATATTAAACTAATATTACATACAAGTAATATGCGGCAAATTCAATTACATTAAATACCGAGTCTCTTTCTGTCAAATGTTTGTCTAACTTAATTGTTTCAAAATCGTAGCAACTTAAAACCTAGTTTGATTGAAAGCATAGAACTGTCAATTAATGATGTAACAGATACATAAAACAGGTATTTAAGCGGAATTTTTAAATCCCCTGAAATACATTAATCTTTGTAAGAATTTCATGCCTATAGTGATTTTTCCATCATTTTTCCATTGTCACTGATGATATTTTAAGAGTATGAAATATAGGACAAATAGGAAAGAATAAAAAGCAAAATTATGGTAGGACCACCCTAGGCGTTTATCAAAAAACTATTGTTGAGATTGTCAGAGAAGAAAGACGGAGAAAGTGGGAAAAGCAATGTAATGGAAACGTAGATTACACATTGGAGGTAAAACTCAATCCCAAAGTGGTTGAAGTAGAAGAAAAATTGAACCCCAAAGACGTAAACTAGTGGAGAAAGACGAATACAATTGGAGTGATGTGGAGGCTAACCAGAACATTGACGACAATGATATGCAGTTAGCAGCAAATGTTTTGCACCCTCTGGATGATGTGAAACAAAAAGTAATAAAAAGTTTGCCAATGGAAAACAAATACTTTCTGTTCTTAATAATAATAATAATAATAATGTTTACTACCCAACAGGCAAGAAGTCCAATTACAGAGTAATACTTACAAATAATTTAACTATAATTTTAGTAAAATAATTGAAATAAAAGTGTATTCGTGTATATATAATATTCGTTAATGTTCTTAATATTATTTACGTGTGTCAAATTAAAATATTTTCTAAATTCCTTTTAAATTCTAACAAATTTACATCAAATAAGTCAATACCATCCGGTAGTCTATTGTACAATGTTGACATCTTGAAAACGGGAGCGTTTAAAAGACAATTGGTATTAGGAGTAGGTACTGACAAATAACATTTTAACTTACTATGTAACTTAGGAGCTCTAATGCCAATCTTTTGTAGAATATAATGATTATCAGCTTTACCTGATAACAGTTTATGCAGATAACACAATATTATTATTGTCTTGCGCTGATTGATTGTAGGACTATCACTATAATACCTATTTAAATATTCATGCTGATGAAGAAGATAGGCATTGTTTTCACGGTAATACTTAATCTTTAAGAACCTATACCTAATATTTTCCAGCATATTTCTATATTTGTTATACAACGGGTACCATACTATTATAGCATATTCTAACTTAGATCTTACATAACAATTAAATAGTGATGTAAATGCTGATGACGATTGAAATTCAGATGTAGATCTGATAACAAAACCTAGAGTTTTGTTTGCACTTTTTACAACATTTGTTACATGAGTGGAGAAACTGAGTTTACTGTCAAACCACACGCCCAAATCACAAACACAGTTTTTATGTGATAACAGATAGTTATTTAAATTGTAGGAAGCTTTACTGGATACACTTTTCTATTAAACGATACCACAAAGCATTTGTTGACATTCAATTTATGTTGTTTACATCACACCAGTTCACTACACAGTTTAAGTCTCGTTGAAGCTTGTATTCACCTTCAGTGTCGTAAATAACGTTAAATATTTTTAAGTCGTCTGCATAAAGTAGAGCTTGAGAAAACTGTATACAGTCTACTATATCATTAACGTATAACAAGAATAGTAATGGCTCCAGATTGCTTCCTTGTGGTACTCCGGATAAAGTAAGAAATTTTTGTGACCGGTAATTATTAAATGACACATAGTTATATCTGTTCCTTAAATAGTCTGCTAGTAAAAGACATAAACCAGATGACATACCATACATATCACGCATTTTTTTAATTAGTAGTATATGACTGATTCTATCAAAAGCTTTAGACATGTCAGTGTATATAACATCTACTTGCAGGGATAAATCAATCTTTTCACAAACGTATTGGCTAAAACAAGTCAGGTTGGATACTGTCGATCTATTTGGCATAAACCCATGTTGCCTTAATGAGATCTTATTTTTATTTGGACAAATATGTGTTCGTACAATAATTTTTCAAAAATTTTTGTTGGCGTATTGATAATTGATATGGGCCTGTAGTTTTCAATTTATGAGCGACTTCCACTCTTATGTATCGGAATAATTCTCGATTCTTTCAATAGATTAGGAAAGATACATTTATTTATGCATTGGTTATAAATATGCGTTAATGGTTCAGACAACAATTCTATATAGCCTTTATAAATATAGGCTGGAATACGATCCGGGCCTGCACAAGTACTTTTAATTTTTTAGAAGCATCAATTACTTGCGTTTTAGTTACAGGAACTAGGTTACTAATATAATTGTGCGGGAACATATCGTTTTGTGAATAATACATTTCAAATGCAGCTGTATTAAGGCGATCTTCAACATATACAGAACGAAAGTAATCTCGGAATGCATCAGCAATTGTTGTACCACTGGATATAAGTTCTTCATTTACTAACATTGATGCCGGAACAGAACTACATGTCTTCTTTGAATTAATAAAAGACCAAAATAGTTTCGGATTTGATGTGATGTTAATGTCGCAGTTATGTATGTATTTGTTGTAGGCGGTTTTGATTTCAATTTTTAATGATTTGCGAAGAATTTTGTAGTTACTGGCGGCATGTTCAGATTTAGTTTGATGGTATGATTTCCTAAAGTGATTTTTCTTTTTAATATTATTAATAATTGATGTAGTAAACCAGACTGGATATTTATTTGAACTCCTGTTTATTGGAACAAATTCATTAAAAATTTCCTTCAGTATCCGATAAAATTGTTGCAGATTACAGTTGGGGTCGCTACTTGCCATACATGTCTTCCAATCAATGTTTTCCAATCTCTTATATATTGAGATGTAATCAGCTTTTCTAAAATTAAATTTTTATAGTTTGTATTTAATCCAATTAGTTTTAGTTCCTTTGAAATTGTTAGTTTTATACTCAAGAATGGATGGTGTAAGTCTTCTTTCACTAAGGGATTTTCATCTTTTATAACCAAAACAGCGTTATCTGCATTAGACAGAACTAAATCGAGAATAGCATTTGAAGAATTTGAAATATGGTTAAACTGTCTTAGATCCAGTAAATTCACTAAATTGTTAAATTCAGTAACGAACTCACAGTTATCGTTTACATATAACTGAGGAGATTAAAATCACCAATAATTAAGATTTTATTGGAAAACAGGAATTCATTATTTACTAAATCATTGAAAAATTGTATATAATTTGTTAGAGAGAGTTTAGGTGGTACATAAACAGCAATTATGTAAATGAATCCTTCCAGTAAGCTTAATCGGACACAAACAATATCAATATTTGGTATAGTTATAGGTATTTCAATATTTGTTGTTTCAAGAGTATTGTTTATTGCAATAAGAACACCACCACCTGTTTTTCTTTGTCACTTCTAAATTACGATCCGCTCTATAAACATTGTAATTTTTGGTAAATAGTTCGGAATCATTTACACATTCTTGTATCCATGTTTCACATAAAATTATTATATCCCATTCTGAACACAACAAGTTTGTATAAAAGTCTTTAATTTTTGTATTTAATCCTCTAACATTTTGGTAACATATTGATAAGCTAGATGTTGATAGAATACAATTTTTAAATGGTTTAGTTTTTTAATTTGATGATTTTCGAACACCTCGTATATAACGAATAGTAATATCTTTTTCGTTATTAGATATTCTATCTTGCAATTCTTTACGTAAATTCGCCAAATGTTCCAACTGCATTGTTGTTAGGTCAGAGCGTACGGAAATTTTATCATTGATAACTTTAATTTTTTGGTATTTCGAAGTACATTTAATGCTTCATCACTATTTTTGAATATAATTTTAATGGGACGAGGTTTATTATTGATGCGAGATTTACCTAAACGGAATACCTTAATGTAATTTGTTGAGATCGTAGAAATTTGATTAATAATGTTCTTTACATCAACATAATCTTGTTCGTAGTTATCATTTTCATTTAGATTATACATTATCACATTATGTGACCGGCGTTGACGTTCAGTTACCTCTGTAATAATTTCGCCGACTGGCATGGTTACATTTTTGCATTGACATTCAGAGCCTTTTTTTAAGAGTTCAACTTTCCTTTTTCTATCTAGTATTAATTGACGTAGATCATGGATTTCCGTATTTTCTTTAGTACATTTATCACAATTATATGTGATACTGTCCTTCGACATAATAAGTTGCATTTCGGTTCTGGATAATCCAGAACATGTTGTATGTATTGGCAACATACAGCTATCACAACGGAACTCTTTATCAACATTCACTTCTTTAGCACATTTAAGGCACTTATTTGTTATCGGCATATTTTAATCAATTTTGATTATTCGATTTGATGTATTATGAAATATTAAATACACGTCTCACTTGTTACACGTCTCACTCACAAGCATCATCACGTTTTAAATAGTGGTTTCTCAACATGACCGATCCTGCAAAAACTTGAACTTGCAGTTTGGTGGCGCTCCGATCAAATAAATGAAACACGATTCAAGTGCCGATGTAGGAAAAAAACTTTAGAATTTCAAGTGATGATGCTAGTCATTGTTTGCCGATGAATAGAATATATATATATTGCTTAGAAAATTATATTTGCAGCAATGGGATTTCAAGCCTTTTGGTGTCTGTTAGTATCTTTGGACATTCCATCTCCAACTTTGCCCTCCTACTTGAGTTGGAGAACAACGGCGAAAAAGCTATTAATTAGCGCTAAAACAAAAATTTAAAAAAAAAGATGCGGTTGAAGAAGAAAAGCAATTGGCCATAGAAGCTGAGAAATTTGTAAGTGTTGACGGATCTTGTACCCTGCAATTCGTGTAAAGATAGAAGATGGATAGAATAAACGATCTTAAGGCCATGGACATAACTCGAAATGTTAAGTTTCAGTGATTACTTGAGCTTGTACAAAGAAAATATTGTTCTAAGGAGTCCGAAACAGCTTCTGTTTGAAACACGTAAGAGCAGAAAATAAAAACATCACTCCTTCAAAACATGAATGTTTTAAGAATTGGAACGGACCGGCCACTGCGATGGAAACCGATATTCTACTTTTTTGAAAAGTATTCCAGACCATAGAATAATTTATTCAGAGTTTATCGGAGACGGAGATTCTTCTGTTTACACTCGAATTCAGCATGTTTACAATGGAATAAAAGGTAGAATGAAATTTACGACAAAATGTTCAAAAATCCCGTTTCGTGAGGGACTAAGGTTTCAGCCTATCACTAACGGGAACTCCAAAAAGCAACAAATACAAAACAAAATAAAATTTCAAAATATTTATTGCAGTAAAAAAAATTGAATGTAAAAATCATTTTGCAAAAAAGTGCGTGGATTGGGGAAAGATGGACATCCCTCAGGACGAAAAAAAACTTCCATTTATGAATTATGAATTTATATCGATTTGATCCGGATATCGTTTTGATCTGTGTATCGTTTTAATCCTTGAAAGTATTTACAAACCTTTTTGGAAACGGCATAACCTGCGAGCATGTCCCAACTGACTTTGTATATTTTTTGCAAATTTGTATTAACCGGAAATTCTCCTACGACAACGTAACTACATCTTTTTGTCACACTAACCAATTCAGAATTTTCTTTTCATTAGAGTCTACTTTTTACATTTTTTAAGTTTTTCTTTATTTTTGCAACAGTTGGCAAATTGTGTACTTAGGTGTACTAGGTGAGCGTTTTTACATAAAGTGAATGCATTTTTTTTTAGTTTAAACTTTTACGTAAATTTATGTCGATGATAACAATCGATCCAAAATTTTCTTCTCTTTCCAATCTACTTGTTACATTTTTAATTTTTTTTTTATTTAGAAATTTTAATGAAAAAACTGTACTAAGTGGGATCATTTAGGATTACAATCAACAACTTTAATTGTACCTTAAATAGTGAAATGTGTTTATAGAAATTATATTGTCTACTCAATCTTTAATAAATTTATTATGAATGCAAAAATTCAATTGGAATGAGCGACAAAATAATTCGAATATTAATTATGAAAATAACGTCGGTGGTAAATGTAGTTGGTGTTCAACTGAGAATACAAAATGAAACGTTAATGGAAATGCACAATTTAGTAGTTTTAGAAAACAACGTTTTTACTTAAGTAATTTGTGATATATTGTTCTTACCATGTAACTGGTGTTGTTTTATCTAAATGATTCTCGTAATCTAGAAAGATCAAAACATTTCTAAGCACCACAAACATGATGTATGCGCATTGGTTAGAAATTTATCCATGTACAATTGTGTGTATCTTATTTTCCGTGTACATAATGGGAAACGTAAATAGCCCTATTAAGCTCATAGGATAAAATAAAAGTAAATGGGCATAAACAATGAACAAACGTTGCACCTAAAGCTAGATGCTGCATACATTTCTGTGTATCCGCCAACATTATGCTTTTGTTTAACGATGTGGTTTTCTCAAGTGGAAAACAACAAAACCTAGATTGTGGTTTTCCTTCTACCCATATTTTGTTATACTTCAGTTTGTTTTACATTATTTACGTAATGTAACATATTTTTGAGTGCGGTAGAAACCATTAACCGCTAAGTACATTTTTATCTTAACCTTGCATACTTTGTTTTATTTATCACAATGATAGTTATTGCATACTTTTAGTTTTCGTAATATTAAAAAAGTTTTAAAAGACACATTACGACTTTGTTTCTTTCTACATTTAACAATTTTATGTGACAATTATTTTACATTGCTTTTTATTGCGCAAACTTAATTTTATTGTAACCCGTTTAGATTGAAAGATTTTGTTCCAATATTTTATTAGAAAAGCTTATTCAAACTTTGAAACAATTTATAATAAAATTTCTATTTTCTTACAATTTCGATTTTTATAGTATAGTATAATGACTTTATTCTAATCAAATATTATTTAACGTGGAATGTTGAGAAGTACTCATCAATATTAAAATTTATATTACCAATTGCATTGAGAACGTATTTTGAAGACATTTTTTTTTTAAATCTCAAAAACAAAAAATATTATTAAACTTTTTCAAACACAATGTAAATATGCTATAAGTTGCCCAACTTTTTTGCAATTTGAGCAACCTTATATCTTTTACCGTTTTCAAGATCCTCATGCTGTTCATTCTTATCTTGGACACAGTGTACACACTGCTTATAAAATAAATTGTGAAAATAAATCTTAACAACAACTAATTGTACTTAATCAAATAATTTGGGTCTGTTTTTGTGTGCCGCACTCGGTGTATAAGTTGGCTTGTTATGGTGTAGGGTAAACCAGACAGTTATTCTGGAGGAATGTGTCGCTTGTTTTTTCTAATTGTTCCAACTATTGTCAGATTGAAGGGATCTTTCAACATATCTTCCGCTAGTTCAACTGATTATCAATGGTAATATTTCTATTACTACGATGGATTGTTTCGGTTAAAAATTTGACATAATGTTGAGCTAGTGGCATGCTATTAGTGTTGGTTGTCTTTCTTGATATGGACTTGCATTTATCATATATTTAGTCATATTGTCGCAGACCATGACAATTTTGATTTTATATTTAGCTGGTTTGTTTGGAATGAACATTTTAAAACCACAGCGCCCACGAAATGCCAATAATTGTTTATCTATGGTAACATACGATGTTGGAGTATAGGATTGCTTACAAATATCAATAAAGATATCCCATATTTCCCGGATAGGTGCAAACGCATCGTTGCGAGATCTTTCGCTTCTAGTGCCTTTATCATCAAATCTTAGGCAATCCAAAAGAAATGAAAATCGTGTACAGCTCATAACGGATTTGTAAATGGACCCAAATAATACATCATTGAGATGGTTGTTTTCATTGTCCCAGAAAAAATGAATAAGCGGATTAAAGCTAGGATTTCCTCTTTAGAGGTTTCCGAAATCGTTGCATCTTGTTTCTGATATTGAATACCTTTTCGACGTATTTCTATGTTAGTATACTGCAATACTTTATTTATTATTTCACTATTGAAAAAGAGGCGAAAGCAATCGAGTGAAGCAGTAAGTTCTTTGGCGACACTTTTACTACCTGGTTGGAAATGCATTATATTCTTTTTAGATATTCTTTTTGATTGCAAAGGTAACTGTGTCGACCATCTGAGACCATTCTTTCCTTTGAGAGATTTTTTTGGAGGAATTATAATATGATTATCTTTTACGATCAATCTTGAAAGTGGGCTTTTTAATTCTCCGTCACTTTCAATACTGGGTTCTTCAGAAACATTAGATTGAATTTCTTCTTCAACATTATTTTCCACTTCAGATTCATCATAATCTTCGTCATTTTTTTTTTCACTGTTGTTGTGGTATTCTAATCTAAACTTCATTATTTTTTCAATTTCTTGAGCAATTTCTTTGTCTGATAATAGACTATTTGCATTTGAAGCCATGTCTAACTGTAGACCTAACAATAAGCTTTTGTATGATTTAAATGCAAATAAATTTACCAAAGCTTAAATTTACAAAATAACATAAATACCAGACTATCGTAATTTTTAGGACGGTTGACAGAGTTTAAGGGTTTCTCAAGATCTAAAAAGTGCGTCACACACTACAACTGGTGCATATTCCACAGTTGGAGAGGTACTAAAACGCTGGATGGCAACAATCTTACCGGTGAGAAGGGGTAGCGAGTTCTAGGGTTAACATGACTTTCTTTATGAGCGTGTAACTTCTTAGTGTTTTGTGTTTGCTTCTTCCTCTTTAACTTATTTTGCCTGGTAAGATTTTTCCTTTTGTTCCTGCCTCTTTCGCTCTATTTCTTTTTTTGCGTCCATTTTCTCTTCCTTCATTTGTTTCCAGCTCGAAGATGAGATGATGAAGATTTCCTTTTTTCTGTAGAGTGCCAGACCACGATAAGTAATTTCTTAAATTCTTAGTATTTTTAGGAGAGAATTTTGTAACATTTAGGTTTTCCAACTTTAAATTCTTTATGACGAAAACTCTTTGGTAAAAAATTTTGTTGCATCCTTTCACCAAAACTAGATCTTCGTTCCTGAACTTTTAGCGTATCTATGAAGTCGTCTTTGAAAATAATAGTATCTTGGTTTACATCGAAATAATCTTGGTTAAGTCCTGTAAAATCAAATTCCCGCTTTATTGAACTTATATTTTCACTAGGCATTAAAAGAGATTCAGTATCCCGCTGGTTAACCGCATTTTTATTAGTCTTAAAGATTACGTTTGTCGTATAATTAATGTGATTATTAGCGTCACAAGCCTCACTAGTTTAAAATTTTGGTATATTTTTCTCAATATTTGCATATTGCCTCTTATTTAATTTTATTCATTACTTTTGATTCTATAATATTTGTAAACGTTATGAAGTCAGTTGTGTCATTAGGCTGAGGTCGTTTTAATATATGCGCCTGATTCATCAGCGTTCCATGGAAATAGACGGCATGTTGAAAAACCATTTTGAAGAGTCTCTGACTGTACTTCATCTATTACAGTTTTTAGTACACCAGCAAACTTTTCTCTAGTTACAGCTTGTTTAGGGTTAGCTCTGTTCCGTTTTAAATGAGCCTTCTTCTAACCGGATTAATCGGCTTGAACGCCGACACATCGGCAGGTTGCAAAGTTCAGGTAGAATTCGGATACAACGCGACTAATATAACATTTAATTGTGTGCAAAGTTGACTTAGATGTTAGGTTAGGTGTGTACTATGGCCATCAACAAAAAAATTATTATTTTTTATAATTAGATCAATAAAAAGTATGACAAGAAAAATAATATTGTTGTGAATAAGGTGTACATAAAAAACATTTCCAATGTACTTATAAATTAATTGGGCAGTCATTCAACCATTATCTCTTTTTCCCAGTTTCCATCCATTAGGTATTGAAAAAATGATCTCTTCTGGGACTCGTTTAAAAGAGTACACAACTATTAGTAAAACTATTTTGCCTACTGCTGAAAAGGTAAACATGACAGTCTGAGTTGATTTGGCAGGATCCCGTTCAATTTTGTAGACATTCTTAGTACCACGCGGGGCAACACTTTCTTATTTTGGGGACATAAATTAAAGTTTGTTTTATTACCATTCACTCTTTTGTAAATAAGTATGATATTATACACGTTCTTATCTTTTAGGTAGGATTTGATTTGCAAAGACCACTTTTTTATATTGTTTTCAGAAACATTTGCAGTAGCTGCAGTGACACGTTCTGCTGTTCTGCTCGTTAATTCAGAATTTTTCTTAAAAACGAATGGTACCATCCGTCTTAAGTCATGCTATGTTTGAGAGGATTTGGTCGCGGCTCTTTGTCTAAAAACTTTTTTACTAGTTTTTGAAGGTGGTCTTTTTTTTTTGAAAATCCCTTTTTGTTACACTCTTCAACCAGCCTACTTTCCTCATCGTGAGTTCAAATCCATGGGAATTTTTTGCTCATTCGAAATTGAAGAGTTGATCAAGATACGTTGAATACTTAAGACATTTTCTTCTTAGACATCCTATTTTTAATGCTCACAAGTGCTTTTTGAATAATGTTTTCTACATAATGTTTTGCATACTTTTTACCACTTGCTGTCTTGGCATTGTTATATCTCCTCCTGCAAAAACTTTCTCATTCAGCTAATATTTGCAACAAATCAAACAATTTAGTAACTCAGGGTAAAAATAGAAATGTTTATATTAAATTCATGTAACATTTCAATTTATTGTTGCATAATTACTAATTTTTCAGCAAAAGACCCTTTAAAAATATTTGGGTCTTGAAAAATGGTGTTTAATAAATTGTTTCGTTTTCTAATCATTTGTAAGCACAATTTGGTTTTGTTAAATAGAAATGCCAATAACTGTTTTTTTAATATTTTTGGAAATATAATTATTGACACAAAATGCCAATAACTGTTTAATACTGGTTTTGAATGTGCAGTTAATGGCCACAAACCATAATTTTAAACCAAATTTCTTATAGAAATAAAAGAACAATCTCTATTATTGACGTAAATTTTACCTTGTACACTTTAACAGCAAAAAATGAAATAGAGATATTTGGTCATGTGATAGAAGAATGTGTTACATATTAATCGTCACAAAAACATGTGTACCACTATACTAACCAAACTCTTAGAAAAACGAATTACTCTCTTAAGTGCCAATTACTGTATAGGTGCCAACAACTGTCTAACAAACTGAAAAACATCAATAAACTGCACCAAAAAACTTTACTCGGGCACATGTTTCAATAGCTAGACTATCATCATCAGCAAACCTATCGGTTAGTTATTGAAACACATGTCCGAGTAAAGTTTTTGGTGCAGTTTTTTAGTTTGTTATAGAAACGCTGCAGTTTAGTGTTCCATTCTTTTGAACAACTGTCTAGATTACCCTACGTCGTTTTGATTAAAACATAACGGGCTTGACAGAATTATAACTGACGCAATGGAGCTGGGCAACGGTTGTAAACTAAGTGATTAATTATTAACGGTAGGTTTCAGATTGTTAAAGGTGTAAGATGTGTCGATCTCAAAAGTCACTTATTATGTTAAATTTATAATATAAAATACAAAAGTTAAAGTATTTAGTTTTCTAAATGTCAGTAATTACTTTACTAAGTTCCGCCAATACAGTACATGTTTCTTGTTTGTGTTGTCTTTCTGTCAGCTTATGCTATTTTTGTAAAAGATACAAAGACAATTTCGTAAGAACAAAATTTTTAAACTTTTGAAGCCATCGTTAATTAAATAACTAACAAGTGTTTAAATAAAAAAACAGGGCTGAGCAAACCGTGGAATTAAATTGATATTATTTTTACAATGTACACAAAAAAATGCAGTAAAATAAAGCGTTTTTGCAAGGAATTATACATTAAAGTGTGATACAAAAAAATATTTTTACTTCTTACCTATACTTTGCATCACTGGACTAGTTTATTAAAAATATTACGAAAACTGAAATTTCTATTAAATCAACTTTGTCGACAACAAACATAAGTCGATCTTTTGATTATTATAGCCAACTAAGTGTTGGTAAAAATAACAATCTCAAATCGCGTGGTGTAATTTTGCAATAGATTCTACAATAGTAAACAAACACACGAAAATCACTCGACAGCTGTTTTGTTCTTTTGGAACTCTTCAGGAGTGAGAGAACTTGAGTGTTTACTATTGTATAAATGCGCGATGTAGACTACATTATCTCTAGGTGTGCGCATCATATAGCACTTACAAGTTGTAATGTTAGTAAATACCATGACGTTTATACGATAGTGAACATATCGTCGCGTCATACAGACGTGCCCGTTTTTGACCGTTACTCCCACCGTCTTCCATCTCTCTGTATCTCCGTTACAAATCTAGGAAAGGGTGATAAAATCAGTTATAAATTCGGATGTTTTTTTTAAGCTTAAGATAACTTAAGTTTGAGATACAAGTTTAAGACCTAGAGACTTATCTGCTTTATTAAACCATTTAATTATCCTGTTCCGACCTGATAACCGTTGACCACCGTCTGAACCTGACTACCCTTTTGATCTGAAATTCTTACCTTGTATAACATGTTCTTAATCATAACACCTCTTTTCCCAGTACGAGTACATTCGCTGATTAATTTAACTGCGTTGAAACTACTAAACATCTAAATATATTTTTTTTGTTCTGAAACCATTACCATGCCTAACCAGTTACTTTTCCCAGTACGAGTAGGTCCACTGATTTACTTTACTATACTAAAAGTTAACAATCTGTTAACCTGTCCAGAACCCACAAAATACGTATCCGCCGTCAGAATACGTACCAGACTGATAAAAGAAAGGACATAGCTGGGTTTTTAGCAAAAGCCGCCGACAGCAAGTTTTTGGCCACGCCGTAAAACAAAGTACGAAACGTTCGGGCTTAATAACGACATTGCTTGTAATATTAATAAATTTACGTTTAAAAGCCGCATTGATATGTTATATTATAATTAAATCATTAATACTTACAGGAAACAATTATTACTCTCAAAGCGGGGTTTAATTGATTTTACTTTCACCCCTGTTGTGAGTCCACCGTTTACCAGCTGTTCCAACCGCTGCCGTGTCTACTGTACCGGGACGAGTTACACGATCCGATACAAAATTAAAATACGACACATCTCCTATATTTTTATTTTTTTCAATATTGCGTTATTAATTAGTTTGAATATAATTATTTACAATTTGACGTTGTAAAATATAATTGTGTGTCTAAAAGTTAATAGACGTCTTATACCAAATTTACATTACTTTCTTCGCTGTAGCTACCCATAACAAACAAAATTTTGAGAAATTGACACTTTCACATGGAAGCGCTTTTGAATTTTGAAGTTCTTAACCCTAACATCATAGATTCGTTCTTAGAACCGCTGCTCACGGCATGAAATTTATGCAGCAAACGAATACAGTACCGATTATCAATGTACAATTACAGAAGAGAAAATATGCGGTTATCAGTTACATAATTTACGTAGATTAGTGCGTTTAAGTTTCAAAACTTAACAATTAAAAAACTTTAGGTTGAAACAATAAAACTTCAACAAATTACTTATGCAGATTTAAAAGTGGATTGTTTCAAATTCGATAAACTGTTTGTCGTACGCCGTACTTAACGTATAAATACAGAACAATAAGTTAATTATCACATCGTCAAAAACCTAAATCGTCAATTTCTTTTCGTCAACTGCCATTGTCAAATTTGGATTATGTTTAAACATTAAATGCTGGGTGTAGGGGCTCATGCTTTTAAAAATTTAAACTTAGTAAAACCCCGTAAGTACGCTAACGTGCTTATTGGCATCAAGCGATGGCAAACATGTGTGGGGTTTTCGCTCTGTAACTTTTTTTTTTGTTTTGGTTTTCGAATAAGTTGAATGAAAACATGTGTAAAACGTCTTCTTGGATTTACTTACGTTGACAATAACAATTCGTGTTACATAGACACCACAAAAGCAAAATTCAAATTATTAAAATTGTATTTGACGTATCGTCATTTGCTTGTGAATTTTTCGTATTAGCTTAGATAACTAACGTTCTTGGCAACCTCTTAGGTTAGTAGTATCTATTTATTTATTTGTATGGTTCATTTTAATTATTGGTTTGTCTTGGCAAAACATTTGCTTTAAGGTTTAGGAAAAGCACTAAAACCTAATTACATGCCAACCCTTACCTACCTTAGAATTTATGTGTAATAATATTGATTAAGTGTGTAAACATTATAGAAGGTAAATAACAACATAAAATATAATCACGACAACGACGAAAAATATAGTAGGTTAAAAAAATAGCAATTTTGTATAAATGTTTATTACGTAAACATAATTATTCTTTTATGTTATTAGATTTTAGGGATTTGGACTTAATTTAATAGAGACCAAATTTTTGAATTTTGTCATTAATTTTGACCCAATCCGAAGTGTTCGTAAACACTTTCACCTAACTCAAAATTAGGTGGCCCTGTTGACGTAACAAATATAGACTTTTAGGTTTTTTGAGCAAAATAAGTATGAGGTAAATTTTTTAAAAAATCATTCTCTAACAACTAGTTATGCCAACAAAGCAACTCTAATCGTGGCGATTTAATTTTAGGTTTTGATGAGGGAACATATTAAGTCTAAAAAAACTTGAACAGGAGCTTCGATAAAGTTTATAAACAATTTAAATAGGTTAGGAAAAAATTTCAAGAAGTTGAAGAAATTTAATACAGAAGACAAGAGATTAAGTACGAATTAAATCAACAAATTTTATATTTAATATAAAGGAATGTAACAACGATTATGTGAGTTAGAAGAGAAAGTTATGACTAAATTGGAACAAGTTAAAGAAGGGTAGCAAAAAAAACATAAAAAGTTTATGATTGGAGAACAGTTAAATAAACAAAATAAAAGATATAGGTAACGGTTAAGATATTAAAAATACTTAAAGTATTAAAGAAACTAAAAAGAAATAGGTAAACTAAATTTAAAATAATATGAAACTGACTTAGGAAACGGTATAGAAATTAATATAAATGATAAACGGGTTGAAGAAAAACTTATGGTAGAATTAAAAATAAAAAATTGAAACACATAGTTAATTATACAAAATAGAATGAAGAAACCACCCAAAAAATAATTGGAGTAATTGATAAAAAAATAGAACAGGAAGTAAAAACGACAAAATTAATGAATTAACGCATTGCACTGGAAAAGTTTATTTTAAACAAAAAAATAAAAAATTTAAAAACGAAAATTTATTAATAAAAAATAAGTAAGTGTTATTCAAATCAATTATTAATAACGTAATAAAATTTCTACTACCAATCTAATTTCAATTAATTAATTAAGTAGATAGTGAATAGAATTTGATTGTTAGTTGTAAGCGTTGAAATAAAATTATCTGCAGTCTAAATAAAAGATTTGTTTATGTGAAACGGCTGGTTGAATTGGACAAAATATCACGTATTGGATTATAATATTACCGACATTCAGGCACCGCGAAGTAAGATAACAGAAATACCTGGAAAACAAACTCAGTGATTTTGTGTATAAACATTCTTGAAAGACAAAATAAAAACAGAAAGACAGAGGGGAGAGTTATTATTTAGACAAAAGGACATTCGAAGTTAAAATGTTGAACTGTTAAGACGTAAGAATAAAAAGCGCGAGAAATCGGTGTTAAAATATAGAAGTATGAAAACGTTAAAGTAAAAAGCGCGAGAACTAAATGTTAAAATGTTAAACTTCTAAGACGTTAGAAGAAATAAAGAAAACAAATAATTAAAATCGGTCAAGTGAAATTTTAAACCCATTAATTAAAGACGTTATGAATTTCCGAATGAACATGTAAAAAGTAACTTAAAAGTATATCTCCGAAAAGTGAATAAATTTCATTGTGAATAAACAATTAAGATCTCAGCGTTGTTGCAGCTCGCGTTGTTTATTTGTTCGCGTTGTGAAAAGATTGTTATAAACAATTAAAGAATTAATAAAAAAATAAATGGAAAGGTTGAAAAAAATGGTGTTAACACCAAGGGAAGAAACAAATTCATGCATCCGACGGATGAAGCAAATATACGGAATTAAATACAATTTTGTCAAAAGGTACAGGTTAGTCTTATAAAAATCTGTTAATAAATTAAATAAGTTAAATATACATAAAATTATTCAGTAGATTTATGTTAAAGATACTTGCAAGTAAAAATAGGGTTTTATAAAATTTTTATGTTATGTGTTTTGTATTCAAAAATACGCTTTGGATGAACGTACCCAAATCTGAGATTAAGAGAGAGTTAAAAGTTTGAAGATAAATTTATAAGATTTATTTAAATAGAAATTTAAAGTCTCATGCTAAATAAAAATTTGTTTATTAAAAGCACATCAACAATCCATCGCAGTATGTATAAGGAAACAAACAATAAAAGAGCAGATTTGGGAAGAATCAAGCAACGTAGAAAAAATTTAAATTAACTTTAAATTTAGAAAACAATAAAATTGATAAAATAAAGGGTCGAGTAATGCGATGATCTAAATGGGCATGTTTCCAACCTTTTTTATTTACTCAAGCAATAATAGGATGCATTTCCATGAATGGATTTATTTTTTGTTTTTAATAAATTTTGAAAATAAGCTTAATTTAAAAATTGTACTTATATACATCATAAATAGCAAATTTTGCGACGTTGCAGTCTTGTGGTACATCCAAAGTAAATAAATATTTATATCTTTGATATTAATATTTAAAGAACTCTAAAGATTTAGTAAAAAGGATATATGGAGTATAAGCACTATACCTACAACGCAAAGAAAATGTATATATTTACATTAAAACTATTATACTTAGATTTGGCAACAATCAAGCACGTATATTGGCATTGTTGCGCTGTGTTTTCCTTAGCGCGTCTGAAAGGTTAGTAAAGTGACACTTCGTGAATGTCATGTTGTGTTATTGAAGGTTATGGCTTGGATTGGCTTATAAATCTGTGCTACTAAGTTATAGGAATAAATTATGAATTAGAAATATTACACATTTATCTAAAAATTGTATAAAAAGTTATGTTCGAAATACAATGCAATGGCTGTGCTGTTATATTTTATGTTCTTATTTACCTTCTATAATGTTTACACACTTAATTAATATTATAACATATGAATACTAACGTAGGTAAGAGTTGGCATGTTTAGGTTTTAGTGGTTTTCCTAAACCTTGAAGCAAAAGACGAACCAATCCACTGTTGCACACGGTTTCGTCACCACACTATACAGGGGCACCATACATAACACTTACATCACAATACAGTATTTAAAATGTACCATACGAATAAATAAATAAATACCATTATATATCTATTGCAATGATAAAATAGGTATTTATGTTAGCAATGACAAAATGCATGATTTATTGTAACGAATGTGAGTTACAAAAAATTATGTTTCGTTACATGTAATATTTGAATTCAAACTCTAATCGAATGAAAACCGATGTTACAATAGTTACAAAACAAGTGTGAAAACAATTTGACAAGTGACGAAAAATGTTACCTTTTGTTACTAGTTACGGAGAGTGGATTTTTGACATCTACTTTGATTATGAAACATGTCACTTTATATGTCAAAATTAGAAAAAGTGATTTTGAAATTTTGGACCATGACCATTGTGGGCAAGTCTATACATTTGCAAGCTTTAATTGGGCAAAATTCTACTATCAGTTTGAATATTTTAAGTGATGCAAACAGAAAAAAATATTTCTCAATAGATCTCAATAATTATTTGACAAGTATTGTGGTATCTAAAATTTTACGTTTAGTAATACAATACATGTGAAAAATAAACAAATTTACATTTGGCGAAGACGAAATAAAAGTCAAGAGTTGAATTTTGTTACAAAACAGAAGTTTTGAACTAGAGAAAAACTAATTGTGTTGTAACTTGGCGATGACATCGGTAGAAATGACCGTATATCTTACTCTATCAATGTCTTCTTTTCGAGACAAAATCCTATGTTTTAAGAAGACGCATCAGATAAAACAGTTTTAAATTTTAGCACTACATAAGGTGGAGTTCGTTCGGAATTTATCTTTGGCTTAGCCGTTACATTTCGAACGTCGTTTATTTTACCTTAGCTTTAAGAAAATTACGTTATATTAGTAATTATCTAAAACATATTATGATGTCATTAAGCTCTAATAATAAAACTGTATTTAACAGGTTTTTCTAATTAATAGCTTTGTACATTTTGAGTGAATTCACTATAAAACCCAAATTTATTATGTGCACTATCGGCAATAACCAACTTCCTGTAAATGCATTATGCATTCAAATTTCCTTTTGTTTCTACTATCATCTCTAAACAATGTTTCCATTAATTTACATTTGCCTCTATTGCAATATACAAGAAAATAACAATTAATACATGATAAAGTTCAGAAAAAATGATTATACTTTTAAGTAAAAATAAAAGTCCTCTTAAACAAAGTAAAGCATTAACCGTTTCTTTAATAAGATGACCCTTTTAAATCTTATAAACGATATCGTGAATACCGAAATTCACCTTCAACCGTCTTTTAACGAGCTAGTTCTTTTTCTCAACACGGTTCATTTCGTTTTTTTAAAGTTAGTAAATTTTCTCTTTAATATTTAAATATATTCATAATCTTACTTTTTACTAATTTTATGGTTATAAAAGTTTTACGTCGGCTGTGGATTATGTAGGAATTCTTTTTATAAACCTTGAAGATTGACAATCTTTAAAAAAATATTATCTGCTACATTTATTAATGTAATGTTCTTTGAAATGCTTATCTCATTACAATTTTATTTTCTTCAATAACGTGAAAATTCATATTTATGTACATAATTTCTTGTTTTTAATGTTTTTATAGGGCTGTTTAGATTACGTCGGTACTGTTTGAAAAATAAAATTAATCGAAGTAAACAAGATTTTTTTTGTATTCTTCAAACCATTTACTCTCTGATTTTTAGCAATATATTAATAAATTGTAATGATTGGAAAATAATAATTTGTTCAATACTGTCATTTGAAACCGAGTAAACTTTTTTATTACTAGCACTAGTGATTAAAAGCCCGTCGATTGACGGACAAATTTTAATGCATGAATTTAATAATGCTAGATCTATGTCGGATGGAGACGCACCTGGCCCTGCTTTTGAATCGAAATTTCAGGTTTTCAAATTTTTCCTATTGGTTTGAAGGCAAGACCCATCAGCATGCGGAATTTCAAGTTTCTACGATGTCTGGAAGTACCCGTTTAATTTCGGAGGCAGACATGAAAAAAATAGGCGCTTTATTATATAGGATGTAATTGGTAATGTAACTTTCTTGGAAACGTCTTCAAGGTTTACTGACTTGTTTTTTCCAGAATAATGATAAATGTTGCTAGGCACTGATGTACATATTTTTTCCACATATTGCAAGTTTTTTAATCCACATCGAATATTTGAATTAGGTATTTAGAAAAATATTCATTTTACATATTTTTGTTTCAACTAAAAGTTGTTTGTAATTTAATTATACACAACTTTTGTTTAAACTATTTTTTAAACCAATAAGTAATTACTAAGATATGACAATTATGTGACGCTAATTATTGTAACAATATCTCCACCAATATCAATTATACAATAAAAGTTGAGGGAAAAAGTTAGAAATTTAATTGTCTATAGTATTTGTTTAAAACATTTTTCTCTAAACCGCAATTTCTTTTTCGCTTTATGAGAGTGCGAATTTTTAACTCGTCTTTAGGAACTTAGGTGCAAATTACCCCATTTTGTGTGACGTACTCTCGCAGGTAGCGTTTGTATAACGGCTTAGCAGTTAAATTCATTTAACCATTGTAGGACAATACTAAAATGTTTTTTACTTCTATTTTACTAATTGCTTTGTGGGGAACCTTTTTTTATTAAATGTTAATTTATAAATAAAATGTCAGGAAAATCGTTGTACATAGTTTTATAAAACTTTGCATATGAGTTTTATATACAGGATGCGGCAGATAAACCGTCAATTAAAAATATCTCAGAAACCAGGGGCACCAAAAATTTGAAAATTTGGATCTATGCTTACAAATTTAGGGGACACTCGGCTAAAATATTTTCAAGATGTCGGCACTTTAGGTTATATCGGAAGTAGATGTAAACTTCCTTATGGCTAATAAAAAAACCTTGCATATTATTACATTTTTAGATTCTGTATAAAATTATGAATACCTTTTGTGAATAACATTATACACTTAAATCCAACAGTTTTCCAGATATTTGAAGTTTAATGTCAAAATTTAAGTTATTGGAGCAAAAAATTATGGCACTTTTTTTTTCATATACAATACATAATTATTTGATTTAAATTTTTTTTCGTAGAAGAAAGTGTACTGTAATAACCTGTGAACAAAATAATTGAATTTATTGATATTGAGTATTCGAAAAAGATGTACAAAGTTTAATATGAAAAAATTGCTAAAACTTGCGTATTTTAAATGGAAACCCTCTACTTTTATTCTTTGAACTAATTTATCATTAAGAAATATGAAAAATTTGTGTGAGGTTGTTTATTCCAAAAATCGTTAGTTTTCGAAACATTATCAATTTTCTAAGTTGATGTTTCATCTCACATCAGTTGCCCATGTACACATTCTTCTACGAAAAAAAATTCAAAGCAAATAATTATGTGTTGTATATGAGAAACAAGTACCATTTACTGGTCCAAAAACTTAAAAATTTAACAAAAAGTTCAAATATCTGAAAAGCTGTTGGATTTAAGTGTATAATGTTATTCAAAAAAAGAGTTCATAATTTTATACACAATCAAAAAATGTAATAACATTTAGGGTGTTCTATTTTAAATAAGGAAGTTGACACCTACTTCCGGTATAACCAGAAGTGCAACCGCCTTGAAAATATTTTAGCCGAGAGTTCTCTAATCTTGTAAGCACAGTACCAAATTTTCAAATTTTTGGTGTCACTGGTTTTTAATATATTTCTAATTGATGGTTTGTCTGCCGCAAGATCTGCAGATCTGATTAGATTTTGAGCATAATCTATCAAACCTAAACGACCATTGACTTAGATATAGTTTCGAAATTTTAGATTATTTACAAAAATATTTATTTTACAATTTTTTTATGTTTTTACAGCATATCCATACTTTTCATTCATTATTTGACGTTTATTAGTATCGGAGCGATGTGGACTTCTGAGGTAAACGCTTCTTTGTACTTTTGTTTTGTTATGTAAGTACATAGGGTAGGAATATCTAGATATCTATGTAATTTCTGTCGGATTTTTTGTTTTAACACGTTTTCAAGATTATTTTTCGCAATTCTGACAAGATACCTTTAACAAAGAACATTTAGATTTTACCTGTTGGTTTCATTGTTACTAACAATGAAAATAATTTTATAATTCCTGTAGGATGTTATTGATTTCACAAGAAGCGACTCTCAGATCAAAGCACTCCGCAAGCAAGAAATGATAATAAACAAGTTATATGAAGAAGGGAAGGCTCAAAAACGTTAAGGTGATTGAAACCTGCAGAGGACAATACATGATCACCAAAACCAAAAGTATTAAAATAACATATTAGGGTATTTATTTACTAAAATATTTATTTTTGTCCAACATTTCTCCCAAATCATATTTTTCCTAAATATTAATGGATAGAATACGAATATAATCATTATTTGTTTAAATCTTTAAAAAATAGGGTGGCTTTGGTCGTTAGAACAAAAACTACAAAAAATTACAATTTTTAAACAAAATTAGACACTGATTTTGGATTATTAGGTATACAGGGTGGGCCACACTCAACGGGACGGAGCTTACTGAGAAAACGAAAATTGATATGAACAAGTTATTTGGCAGGAGTACGTAAGTTAGTGACGGTTACTTTTCTAAATTAATTATACATATACAGGGTGTTCCAAAAAAAGCGTGCTATATCAAAGTTATGTTTGTTTGAATAGAATGCCCCGTATTTTATTTTATTTTTGAGGTATACTGAACAAAATAATGTCACTTTATTAAGGCATCCCTATACCCATTCTTTATAGTTATCAATTAAAATTTCTTTGCTTGCGAAATTAGTATGGTTTAAATGCATTCATTACCCTTAATCGCCAAAAATTAGCTAACGCATTTTTCTCTATTTATTACCAATTAGGGGGCTATCAGTACAAATTATTGTAATATAAAGTTTATTTACAGGGCGTTGTTAATTTAGAGTTTGATGACAATACAGTATTTTATACAATTATTACGTTATTCTAAATGGTACACCCTGTATTTTACTAGTGTAATAAAAGGGTTAAACAATTCCCTTTTAAATTACTACAATTGTTAGATTGTTTAGAAAGTTTTTTCGTTTGAATAGAGTACAGTTTGATTACATATTATCGTTATTCGAAAATGGTTTAAAGAGAAACTCATGTAACAAAGTGAAACAGTCTATGAGCCCTGCAGAAAAACTGGGATTGACGCAAAGGTAAGAATATTATGAAATGAAATAATAACTGCTTAAAGAAAAATAATATCTTTATTGGAAAACTATTACAGTAGGTTATATCTTGAAATGAATAGTAGGTTATTTATTATTAGTAATTTAGAGTAGGAATATTTAATTTAACAAAGTTAGGTTGTAATCATCGAATATTGACAGAGATTGAATTGTGTACATCGACTTACGAGAAGCCGAGGAAGATCTGGCATCATGCTTAGGAACGTTTTCCGCTTTATTTATTTCAACTAGCTCCAATTGACTAACTATCTTGCAAATTTCCATTCTCGCTTTGATTTGATTGGCCGGGGAGAACTGTGTTACGGTCATAGCCATACTTTGGAAAAACACATTGATGGGATGTTGGTCTTTTGATTGTTCTTTTGAATTATCAAGAATACTTGATATATGTTTGGATCATTCTTCAGAATTTTTCTTAAAAACTTTAAGTATGTTTTCTCCTGATAATTTAGTAGTTGGTTTTCTTTTATTTGATTGTTTCGGCACACCATCACCATTGGATTTTTCTAATAGATTTCGTCAAGTTCCTGTAGATCACAAATTATTAGATCGTTAGTTTCTGCGACCTGTTGAGTATTGCCAGTAGTTTCAATTTCTTCAATATTATCTGGTGATTGATCAAATCCCTTAATGGTATTATTTGTTAGTGTCCTACAACAATGAAAGACGAAGTGATTACGTTTTTTGAATTTATAATTAAATAGAATGTAATTTAAATGTGTACTTACTCCTTCTCACAATCAATCACATTCATGAAATGAAGGTGCTCTTCAAGATGTCATTTGCGCAGTTTCTTTGAACTCGCAGATCCTGTAAAAAGTTTCTTGGCTCTTTTGCGCCTCATATATGTATCTCGGATATTTTCCAACGGTGATTACATTCTTCAGCTGAAGAAATGCAATCTATTAATTATTTTCCTTATTTTCAGGTTTGTAGTTACTGGTGAAAGCTTTGCTTCTTTATCTTTTGCATTCAGAGTATCAGCAAGTTATATTAGCCGTATTGTCAAGGAAGTATTATAATTATGCAGTTCAAGACTTACAGCTCAATTCATGCCTACTCCAACCACTGAAGATCTCGTCTTCCTGTCGAAGGACTTTGAAGTTTTATGAAATTTTCCGAACTGCCTATCAGCACTAGATGGAAAACATGTACGGATTCATTGCCCGGCAAATAGTGGGTCCCAATTCTTTAATTACAAAGAGTACTTTTCAATAGTTTTGCTGGCTTTTGTGGATGCAAACTACAAGTTTGTTATGGTTGACATTGGTTCCTACGGACGTGAAGGAGATAGTGGAATTTTAGAGAAATCAAACTTAGTGCATCATATTAGAAATGAACAGTTTTATCCTCCGCCAAGAACTCTAGGTACAGCAGAGCTATCTTATGTCATAGTTGCTGACGAAGCCTATAAAGTTTCAATGCATTTAATGAAACCTTATACAAGACCAAAAGCTCGTGCTAATAAAAGAAAAGCTGTTTTCAACTACAGACTGTCTCGTGCAAGGAGGGTATCCGAAAATTCTTTTGCATTACTGTCCCAAGTTTTCCGTGTTTTTTATACTCCAATAGCAGTCAATCCAGAAGTTACAGACAAGTTAATAATGAGAGCATGTTGCCTTTACAATATGCTACGCGATGCATACCTCGAAGTAGCTGGGCAATGTTACTTTGAGGTTTCCAACAAGGAACCATTACCAACATAAAATTTGATTTCTTTGAGGGCCGGAGGCGGATTTGGAAACCTTGAAGATTTTCACATAAGAGACCGTTTTGTGACTAATTCACCAGCAAAAGTGGATCTGTATATTGGCAAATGATACAAGTAAACAAGACAGCTGAAACACTGTTCTATAAGTTTAGCGTCATCCATTATTTAATGAGAAAATTCACAAAAACAAATTAAACAGAGCTCCGGTCGTCGCGGCTGTTACAACTAGACTGCTCACAAAAGCAGTCTAGTCGTACGGCCTCAAGCCGACTCAGTAGAGTCGCTTTCGTTGCACGGCACCAGTCGCCTCATAGGAATGGATTTCGTTGATATTTACATGCGAAGCCGTATGAGTCATAGTCGCGCGACTACGACCCTACGACTGGAGTCGCTACAGTCGGCGCTTAGGAATGCTACCTTAATATTTCTCCCAAATCATGTTTTTCCTAAATATTGATGGATAAAATACGAATATAATTATTATTTAATTACGTTTTTAAAAATAGGGTGGCTTTAGTTGTCAGAACAAAAACTAAAAGAAATTACAATTTTAATCAAAATTAGACACTGATTTTGGATTATTAGGTATACAGGGTGGGCCACACTCAACGGGACGGAGCTTACTGAGAAAACGAAAATTGATATGAACAAGTTATTTGGCAGGAGTACGTAGGTTAGTGACGGCTACTTTTCTAAATTACTCAAACATATACAGGGTGTTGCAAAAAAACGTGCCATATCAAAGTTATGTTTTTTTGAATGAAATACCCCGTATTTTATTTTATTTTTGATGTATAATGAACAAAATAATGTCACTTTATTAAGGCTTCCCTATATCCATTCTTTATAGCTATGGTTAAATGACTTTGTTTTCAAAATTAGTATGGTTAACGCATTTTTCTCTATTTATTCCCAATTAGGGGGCTATTAGTACAAATTATTGTAATATAAAGTTTATTTACAGGGTGTTGTTAATTTAGAGTTTGATGACAATACAATATTTTATACAATTACTACGTTATTCTAAATGGTACACCCTGTATTTTACTACTGTAATAAAAGGGTTAAACAATTCTCTTTCAAATTACTCCAATTGTTAATGTGTTAGTTACTTCTGACGTTCCACTGGGATTGCACCTAAAGCCCATGTTGTTTAACTGGTTCATAAACAAGGTAAGTGAATGTTTGAAAAACATCATGTTTTTAATGTACAGGGTGTCCTGTTTTCGACACTTTTGCAGGGTATCTCCGTTATTATTGCAGTTCGAGTTTTGGGGTTTTCGCGAACCTGTGTCACTTTTTTGTAAAACAAACAATGGCGCAGACAGATTTATCATCGCTCTCTTCGTTTTTGAAATACAGAGTGAAGTTAAAAAGTGTGCATTTTCAGACACCCTCTGTAGTTCAGGTATCTGATAAGTTATCGACTAGGTAAAAACGAAATCTTACAAATTGACATACAGGGTGTCCCATTTAAAAAATCCTAATTTTGGTAACTTTCTCAAAAATGGGGACACCTAGAAAAAAACTAAGTACGTCATTGGATTGTGCATAAAAAATGTGTAAGATTCCGTTTTTACCTAGTCGATAACATCAGATACCTGAATTACAGAGGTGTCTGAAAATGCACATTTTTTAACTTCACTCTGTATTTCAAAAACGAAGAGAGCGATGATAAATCTGTCTGCGCTATCGTTGTTTTACAAAAAGTGACAGAATTGCGAAAAACCAAAAACTCGAACTGCAATAATAACGGAGATACCCTAAAAAGGTCGAAAATAGGACACCCTGTACACAACAACAAAGTCTTCAAGTGCATTCGCGACATAAACGATCACAACTCGCTTTAAGGTGATTTAAACCGACTTTACACGTAGTGTGTCGACAACAGACTCTTCAAATTCATTACTTTTACCTGTTGTTATTATTCATCAAAAACATATACTCTCCACGATAAAGAATTATGTAAAATAACAACTGTGAAAAACTGCGAAACACCCGTCATTTATAGAACATATGGTCAATAAACATTCTCTACTGTTCGATCTTGGGCTCCATACTGTTCAGTGGTGTAGTCATTCTTTTGTTTAACATTATGCAAGAGAGCTCAGAAGAGTTATCTAACATACATTCGTTTTCGGATATGTGTTCCAGACGTAGAAGTGAGGTAAATAGCGTTGCAAAACCTACTTGGTCAGTCTACTCTGACCATGTCTGTCTACATGTTTTTGACTTACATTTTTATGCTCTTTCTAAGTTTTAAAAAATATATAAGGTGCTTCATTTAAAATAAGAAAATTAGATGCTGTCCAGGAAATATTGTGACGTTCAAATCGCCATAAATTCATTTTCTTTTAAAATTTAAACACAAAGGTATACATTAGAGAAATTACAAGCATATAATCTCCTGTAGGTTAGGCAACCTTCCATTCAAATCAATAGGAAACTTACAACTTTCTTATTTGGTCGATTAAATTTGGAATTTAGACGGTATCGGTTTAGGGAATTTTGTGCTTGAACCAATATCGATTTCCGTTTTCCGTTAGATCAACTCGTGCGGACCGAGCGCCATTTGTTAAAATTTTAAAAAGGGCCTGCAGTTTTAACCAATTTTGGCATGAATATTACTGAGGTGGCTTACCACTAATAATCGCTAAGGTGGCGGTGTTCTCCTTTGTTTATTGGACGGAAATTCTGCAGGTAATGAACTAAATTTGGATACGCAAATTTTGATACCCACCTCCTAGGTTTATTCGTTCGGTTGTCTTTTTCTAATATCTCCAGGCTCTTTCCTGGCCTGATTGTGTCGTTCTGGTAAGCTAGAATGATTATGGGGATAGCGAATTCCACATCGTGACGACAATCAATAATTGCCGCACTTCCTTTGGCACTTCATCTATCGAAGATCAGTACATGTCGTAAGAAGGAATCTCTACGTGAGGGTCTTCATTAAAGGTCGGCATTTTTGATTTTCTTTTAACTAACTTTGGTGAATGTTACCACTGAACCGTAAGAAGTGAAACGCTATCCTATAAATCATACTCCTTAATCATACTTAATTGTCGCGTTATATCCTGAGTAAATCGTAGCTTAGCCACGTTAACATCTTCGCCGCATAATTTGTAAGTCCTGTAAGATTCAATTTAATTCCTTGTAATTCTTAAGTATTCAATACACACCGTATGAAGGTGGCGAACACCGAATGTCGCGTTGGATCCAACCCTACATCACTACCAAGTTCAATAAGAATTAATTAATTGTAAGAGGGAAAAATCACCCGTTTTTATCACTAACTTACAGCACTTAAATTGCTGATAACAATTGTTTACTTTACAAAATTCTCTAACTTCTTTGGAGGTTAGATCAGCTAGAGGCGTACCGGCTAGAAAACAAATTTTTAGCTAACGATTTACTAGTGGCGTACTGTAACCTCTTATTATTGTTACTAATAATTTTTTGTGAATGTTTTACGGGGTTATCCCGTACTCAATGCTGTGTCTATATATTATAACTGTTTGTTTACCTAATACATTGTGTGTGTGAAACTGCATTTGTTACCATTTCAGATTCTTTATTAAAGGTAACTTTGTTCGGTGTAAGATTGCTCTAACATGTAGTTCGCTGCTAGTTATTTATCGTAAACAAGTCAAAACTTGGCGTCCTAAAACCTTCTGTAATATCTAATCAAATTTTTTTTGCTCTATTATCAAATAAAAATTCGACGCAATCTCTCTGACTGAAAAGCAGGTATCCTTATATATGGAACACTATATGTTAACTGATATTTTTAAAAAATACAAAAAAAAACAGTAGCACACATTTTATCTGATAAGTAGCTAAGGTGCTGTATAGCAAATACACAATAAAAATTGACCCTGTAGATTGTATTGATGACATATCTAAATTAGCTATTTTTGCTTAACTAAAAAGACTTAGCTCTAGAAACAAAATATATAAATCTGGTAACGCTTAAAGAAACGTCTAACGGGTTTGGACTGTGTCGAAACATTAACCAGAGTTGCCAACGTTCTGCCATCTATCATAAGGGGCTTCATTAAGACGAAAAACTTGAAACAAACAAAAGAAAGTCTAAAGTAGACAACTGAAAGTCAGAAAATCAACTTTGCTACAAACCAGATTCTAGACTAAAAAGTCTGAGTAATTACGGAAATACCTCCGTATATAAAGAAGAGAAAATGTCACGGGTCGTTAACCTCGACGCTTGATTGGTTCAAAATAGAGGAGGGGGTTGAGTTAACGATGGGAATCCACAAAGGTGAAAGTTCGAAATCACGGATGCTTAATGATGTCTGTACTCTCCCCTGATTTTCTTATTGAAAAAGAAAGAAGATTTGGCAATCAAAACGGAATTTTGAAAATCTATTTTGTGAACAGTATCGAAATAATGCTCAACCACGACAGACTTGGAACAGTGTTTTAACCTTACACAACGGTGATATTCCAAAATACGTTTACTAATATAGCGACTAGTTTTACCTATGTACACTGATTCGCATGAACAAGGAATACAATACATACTTTAAGAAGAGAGAGTCAAAAACTTATCCTTAGGGAAAGTTGAAACTTGTGAGATTTTGTTAAAGTAAAATAGAAGTAAAAATAGATTTAATGCCGTTTTTTTAAAGCAGCTTGCCTATTTATTGAGTAACTTTGTGAATGTAAAGGAGAAAACCTGGAATTGTTTCTGACGTGTAGAAGTAATATTTTTTAAACTTTGAGGGCAACGACGGGAGTGACGTTTAATCACTTTTTAGATAACTTGTTTGCTATTACCGTTTTCATTGAGAGTATTAGTTAGATGACGCAATTCCTAACTGAGATTGTTGGGTTGGCATATAGAAATTGCTCGAAAAACTATAGAGATTCAACAACAGACCAATTTTAATATCTTAAATGTGTCTACAGAAGAAATTATAAGATTGAATGCATGTTTTTTATCCATCTTACATTGGAGAAAAGAAAGGCGAGTTAAAACACAAAATAAACACAGGATACATGTAATAATAACGATAATTGTAATGTCATACCAGTTGGTTGATATTAAACTAATTAAATTTTAAACTGACTGAGTTTTTGTTTTCATCTTTACAAACAAGATCCTTCAGATTGTATACAAACAATTAAACAAATGTGCACAAATATTTTTGCATTTGCGTTGATGGTAAACTAAGCATTTTTTCTAAATTGTAGTTAACGCACTTGTGTAGTTAAATTTAAACATAAAGCTAAACATTGCCGGGGGCATTTCATGCCCGCCCGGGGTTTGAATGCACACATTTTTATTTCTACACTATGTAATGTGGGTACACATAATATTAATGACCAACCTCTGGTAGAGTAATTTAACTTGTATTTTCAACATTAAAACATTTCATTTATGTGTGTACCTACAACCGTAATTTCCTGTTCATTTATACTAATCACTAGCCCACAAACTTAAAAGGTTTGGATGCCGGAGCTTTCTGTTTGTGTATAGTGTGATACTTTAACATTGTCAAGAAAATCATTCCTATTTGCTCTATTTTGTTTCTGTTTTGTACTCGACAAAAATTTATTATTTATTGCTATAGCACTCATTTTTAAACAATATCTTTTGCTGCATAATTATAAACTTAATAAGAATACTGAAAATAATTTATTTCTTTATAGCGAAATTATCCATTGTGTTATAACAAAATTTAAAAAATAGAATTTATTTGAGAGCTTTTAATTTATCATTAAGCTTGATGTTGTCTTAGGCGAATAAAAGTTGGGAATGACCGATAAGATATCGAAATATATGTATTTTATGTACGATTTAGTGCTCAGAACCTTTAGTACTACCTACATTTTATTGAAATTGATTTCATCTAAAAATTGGATTATTGATATTTACAATAAAATTTATTTAATTTTATTACATGAAATAACTATTTCTGTAACCAATTGCGGTACAAGCAAGGTAAGGTTACACGCATGTTACGTGTTACAAACGGTTCGGATATTAAGTTTTTGTTTAATATAAAATTGAAAAATGCTTGGACCTGTCAATACCGTTTAAATCTAAGAATTACATCAATTTTATTATGTACATGAATTTTTTCAAACTAATATAAAATTGGGTACTTTTGTATTATAACAGCGTAAAAGATATACCTTAATTGATCTTGAGTAAAATATATTGTTTTAAGCCTTTTTTAACATAGTGTTGCATGACCCCCTTACTATTTAAAAAGTTTAAGTAGTGATTGTCAAGGGTGAGGATTAAAAGAGTTGCATTTTTTTTGTTAAAACCCCCTCGATTAAAATAAAAATTGACAGGTCCGAGTATTCTTTTATATTGTCTTATATATCGGAGTTTACGTGGGGAGAGAGGAGGGTAAAACTTAATATCCGCACTGTATAAGGTGATTTCTAATTAAAAAAAAATTGGACAAAATTTCAAATTACGACTGTTTAGAAATAAATTTAGACTTTCATCAAGTTTTACCGAAATTATCAATTTCAGATTAGTCTACTTTTCGTACCTAGTCAGAGTTACAATAGTTATTTTCCTACCGAGTGTCGATATTTGCTTTTTCGCACGAGTTAGAAACAATGTTTTTTAGACGGTTTGAACAACATAACTGAAACTAATTATTAATTTCCAATTCCATCGGAGACAAATTCCTTTATAATCTGGATACCTTAAACCGTTGCTATAGTCATGTTGTTTATTATTTTAAATGGTTTCTTATTCTCGCTGTGAATTACTGAATTTCTAAAAAGTGTGTTATCTCCTCTAAACTATAAACGATAAAATATTGATAGTGATCTGTAAACTATGAAATATGGATAATGATGAAGATAGTATTTTGGAAACAGCAAATGAAAACAGCCTCAAGTTGTTGCCCCTTAAATCCCGGCACCGCTATGAGGAAGCAATGTGGCGAAAGCTAAACAGGGTAAATTCTTCGTTTTCGCAAAACGTCCGGCTTGCGTATTTTAGAGAGCTGTCGAAAACAATTGCCCCAAGCACATTATGGACGCAATTTTCTATAATTTGAAGCATGCTTATTGTTTACCAGAATACTAAATTAGTCAATATCCTAAATTGAAAGCCTTTCTGAAAAGAATATCGCAAGGATATAACCCGAAAAAATCGAGAACTTTAACTGCTGAAGAAGTTAATAAACTCATAAAAGAAGGGCAAGACGGCAAATATTTGTTACAGAAAGTAAGTACATCCCTTATAAACAAAAACTCTTCATCAATTGAAGTTTCAATTTTAGGTAATTTTGATGTTCGGAATTAGTAGAATCATGCGAAGGAACGAATTGGTCCAATTGAAAATTGACAATTTAACTGATGTCGGTTCGGCCGTAATTGTAAAATTAGGTGACACCAAAAATAAAAAGGATCGTGTTTTCACGATAGTTGACGAGTTTTACTGTATCTATTGCAAATATGCTGCTCTTCGACCACCAAATACGTCTGAACGTCGCTTTTTTTTTAATTATCAGCAAGCCAAATGCACTAAACAGCCCGTGGGAATCAACAAGATAGGTAGTATCCCAAAATTTATTGCTACCTACCGTTCAAATCCGTTAAGAATTAGAGGAACCCGCATCTTACACAAGCCATTGTATGAGGCGATTATCTTCCACCATTTTTGTGGATGCTGGTGCTACGATTGAAGCTCTGAAACGCCACGGTCGATGCGATTTTTCATCAGTGGCGGAAAGTTACATAGCAGAGTCTATTGGGCACAAAATGAAAGTTGCTAAAACAATCACTTCGGTCGTTAAAAATTCGTCAGATATTTCGTCAGATACTTCGTCAGAAACTTCGTCAGAGACTTCGTCAGAAACCTCGTCAGAAACTAATCCAATTACTGATAACTTGAACAATGAAGCAGAATCATCTATCATGACAACTTCTTCAACAATTGTCAAATCATCAAATTTGGCAAAAATGTTGGAAAATTCAAACAAAAAATTAATACATTTCAATAACTGCACATTTAACAATGTAACTTTCTAATTCTATTAATAAAGATTTCATTCAAATAATAATTGTACACAACTATTTAAATCCTAATAATCTGAATTTGTGTATAAACTATAAAACTAGAAAATTGACGATTGGAATAAGACTTCATCCATTGGCCGAATTCATTTCATGCACCGTGAATGATAAGAATTATTTCCACACTGGTCAGTGATATTTTGAAGTTTTGATCTTAGGTTGCTACTTTGATATGTGTCACTTTTGTGACAAGCCGTCTAAAAAATACATTGTTATAAAAAATATGTTACTTTATATGCCAAAATTAGAAAATAGTTATTTATGTACCAAGGCAGTAAAGTGATTCTTTATCGGACGAGTCTGAAATTATGAGACGAGCGAGAGAAGCGAGCGAGGCGAATAACAGAGCGAGTCCGATAAAGACACTTTACTGACGTGGTGCATACAAAATTTTATCGCCAACTGTTTAGAATTCGAATATAAGAAACTGAGGTATATTTAATTGCATTTTATTGAGACGAAGTAAACAGCAAATCTACTTATTATTTGTTATATTGAAATTAAACGTACACCCTGATGCATTAAAAAAAGTTAATCCCTGAAGTCGAAGGAGTTCCAACTGAAAACGTTTGAGGGTTATTATCTATATTGAGATATATTGAGATACGTCGTCGGTAGTGAATAGCGCATGTACGCTCTTGCCACGCTGGTTTAAAGAAATAGTTTAAACTAGAGAAAATTAAGAATTTAAAATTGGAATCAAGGAAATACAATTAAATAAACAGGCAAGTAACATTTATAAACATATATATAAAGTCAAAATTGTAGATAAAAGAAGTAAATTGGAAAAATTAAGCTGACCTACTTTATCCGTAATACGTGTATACAACAATAGCAAGGTTGGTTGCATACAAATAGGAGAAATTTATTTAATGAATGCAAACAAATACCGAGTCAGAGGGTCTAGTACGGGTTCGATTGAAGAATTTTTGAAGAGGAAAAGAACGGCAAACCAAACCGAAAAACAACCGGAAGAGGAAAGCTCACAAGAGGTATTTAAAAAGAGTAAAGTAACTCAAAGATCGCCCATAAAACTAAGCAAACCAAAAATAACAACCGAAAACCAAACAGACATGGAAAACGTAATAGCCGCTATTAGGGAACTGAGAAAAGATGTTCAGGAGATGAGAGAAGAGTTTAAAAATGAGATTACTAAGTTAAGAGAGGAAGTAAGAGACCTAAAACAAGAAATGAGTCATAAAGAAAAACAATGGGATGCAGAAAGAAAAATGTTAAAAGAACGGATTCTAGAAATCGAAGAAAGTTTAGAGAAAAAGATAGAGAAGCCCGAAAGGATAATATAGTTATTAAAATGTCGAATGGAAAGAAGAAGGACTAAATCAGCATTTAGAACAGGTTCTAGAATCGTACATAGGCGTAAAAGTAAAGATAGATAATGCATTACCTATAAGGAAAGAAGGAGAAAAAAGCATAGTGGTAGCGAAAATGGGGTCGTTTAAAGACAAACTATTAGTTTTAAAAATAAATACAAATTAAGGGAAAACCGATTTTCATAGACAGCGATTTAACAAAAAGGAACAGCAGATCCAGGCGGTAATCAGAAAAAGGCAAGAGAAGAGAAGGAAAAGGGAAATACTGTAAAAATAGGCTATAAAACTCTAACGATAAATGGAATAAAATACGAAGCAACGAAGGAAGGGAATTTAGCAGCAAAAACTAACAGAGGAAAACAAATGGGTGGGTAATTCGGAAACGGACACGGCAACGAACAATAATATGCAAATTAACAAACTAGAGGGTAAAATATGGAAAATAGCAACATGGAATATTAATAGCATAAATGGAAAAGAAATAGAATTAGAGGAAGAATTCGAAAAAACGGGGGTAGATATATTAGGAATGACGGAAACAAAGAAAAAGGGAAAAGGCTTAGGAAAACTTAAAACGGCAATATAATAATACACAGCGGAGTAGAAAAAGAAACAAGAGCAGCAGCAGGAGTAGGATGCATAATTAGGAAAGAATTAGATGATCAAATTAAAAACTGGGAAGCGTATAATGAGCGCATATTGTCAGTAGAATTCTTAGAAAACGTAACAAAGATTAACAAGACAGTAGTGGTGATATACGGACCAAATGAAGACGACAAGAAAGAGAACAAAGATAAATTCTGGAACGATCTAACAGAAATAATAGGACAAGCAAAGGGAAAATTATATATTATAGGAGACTTTAATAGCAGAGTGGGTAAAACCGATGAGAAATATAAAGCGGTACTGGGAAAGTATGGAGAAGTAAATAGAAACAATAACGGAAGAAGAATGTTAGACTTTTGCATTGTAAATGATTTAATAATATCAAATACATTATTTGCACATAAAGAAATTCACAAATTTACAAGAGAGAAAAAATCGAAGGATGATAATGGATTCTAGAGTGAAAAGAGGTTCAGAAATTGGCAGCGATCACTATATGGTAGTGGCTAAAATTAGAGAAAGTATACAAGAGAAGAAACAGAAGGCTAATAAAGAAAATAACGAATTGGTACAGTTTGAATCAATCAAACATTATAAACTAAGAGATAGGGAAGTAGCCGATAAATATGAAGAAACTATAAGCAAGAAACTTGAAGGATATGAAAAGGAAATTAAAGAAAGAAACGTGGAAAACAGTTGGGAATACTGCAAAACATAATAATAACTACAGCCGAAGAAATATGCGGGATAGCACGGAAAATAAATAACAAAAACAAACATCATGGTGGACAGAAGAAATTAAGACACAAATTAAGAAAAGAAAGAAACATGGAGAAGTTACTTATCGGACAAGACAGGAGAAAATACAGAAGATACAAGAAAGAACGAGAAACGACTAAACAAATGATCAAAATCGCGAAACAAGAGCAATGGAAAACATTTGGAGAAAAATGGAAAAAGACTCAAAAGGAAACCAAAAACTCTTTTATAAAACATTGAAATCGTTAAGAAAAGAGAACGCACTGAACACAAAAACAATAAAAAGCAAAGGCGGAAAAATTATAACAGAAGACGAAAAGATAATGGAAAGATGGAAAGAACATTTTGAAGAATTACTAAATAATACACAAATAGAAAAAGAAATGAAAATCGACAAGCTAGAAAGAGAAACAGAAGAACAACCAATAAGAATGGAAGAACTTGAAGAAGTAATAAAAGAGCTAAAATACGGAAAGCCCCTGGATGCGACAGAATAACGGCAGAAATGATAAAGAATATAGGACAACGGGGAAGAGATGCACTATTAAGCATATACAACACAGTGTGGAGAGAAGAAGAAATACCAGTGGAGTGGACTACATCGCTAATCGTACCAATACACAAAAGGGAGATGTAAAAGAATGTAATAACTATAGAGGAATAACTTTACTCAATATATGTATGAAAATTTTAGAAAAAATAATAGAAAAAAGAATCAGGAAGGTAATCGAAGAGACAATGGAAGAAGAACAAAGTGGATTCAGACGAGGACGAAGCGCACAGGATCACATATTCACAATAAAACAAATCACCGAAAAGCACGAAAAGAAAAACGGATGATTTATTTGGCATTCTTGGATTTAGAAAAGCATTCGATTCGGTACCCAGAAACGCAATATGGAGACTAATGAAAGAAAGACATGTAAATACAAAACTTATAAGACTAACTCAAGCAATATACAAACATAACCGGAACGCAATTATAAGGGACAACAAAATATCGGAAACGTTTAGAACAAATATGGGATTAAGACAAGGGGGTAGTCTAAGCCCACTGCTTTTATACTATTCATGGATGAAATAATTAAAAATTGTAAAAAGAAAACAAAAAAGATGACAATTGGATATCTGAATTTACAAAGAATTAATGTATCTGAAGGATTATACGCGGATGATGTGGTACTGATTGCGGAAAATGAAAAAATTTACAAACAAATTTAAATATATGGAATTCAGTTTTGAAAGAGAACAGAATGAAGGTTAATAAAAGTAAAACAAAAGTAATGGTAATTGGAGAAGAAAATGTGAAAACGAAGATAGAGATTGACGGAGAAAGAATTGAACAAGTGGATCACTTTCAATATCTTGGAGAAATTCTGGACGAGAAAGGATCACAGGAAGCAAATATTAATAATAGAATTAAGAAGGCAAATGGGTTGTTTTACGCACTAAAAACAAAATTTTTAAATAAGAGAGAAGTATCGATCGAAACCAAAACAAAAATATTTAAAACCATTTATAGACCAATACTAACTTACGGCAGCGAGTCATGGGTACTCACAGAGCAAGAGAAAAGCAAAATACAAGCAACCGAAATGAGATACTTACGAAAAATAAAAGGTATAACGAGAAGAGATAGAATAAGAAACACAGACATAAGAAAGGAACTGGAGGTAGAAAGCATACTAACACACATAGAGAAGAAGCAACTGTCGTGGTGGGGTCACCTAGTCAGAATCAACGACAAAACACCAGTAAAACAAATTTGGAAGACAAGAATAATGAAAAATAGAAAAAGAGGAAGACCAAGAAAAACATGGAATGGGGAAGTAGGAAGAATACTAGAAGAAAAGGAAAAACATGGAGAGAAGCAGAAGAGATGGCATACAACAAGAAGGAATGGAAGAAATTTATAAACGTAGAATAGAAATTAATCTAATAAAATGTAAATAATTGTACAATCCGACACCGAAAGGTAGAAGGATTTTCTGATAATATATATCTATATTGAAAATGTGCAAATCTTCTTTTTTAGATTTGGTGATAACTGAGTTGTCAGTTGGATCATCGCCTAAAATTTTCTTCGCAATTTTTGTTTTATTGAGCACAGATTCTTCAACATAGGACTCTGCAATCGTGTCACTTTTCCATCCTCCGTGGCGTTTCAAATTTTCTTTACTACCGCCTGCGTTGGCAAAGAGAGTGGCGGATGTTCGACGGAAACAATGTCCCGTGTAAAGTGATGGTTCTGGCAGATGCAGATATTTGGCAATTTTGTTTGGAATACTTCCGATAGTATGGATTCCAATCGGCTGAATAGTGCATTTACCGTTCCTGTAGGTTAGGAACAATCGATCGTGAGACGTGTGCTTAGGACGCAGAGATAAATATTTATTAAATAGTTTTATGGATTTTACTTTTCCTTCAAATTCTTCAGTGACTACAAATAAACGAGGCTTGTTGGTCTTTGTTTTGGGTATATGAACTACCAGAATTGTTTCTTTGTGCTCTATGTCACATACTTTTAAATTCCAAAGTTCTTCATTACGTAAAGCTCCAGCAATTCCAAATAAAACACAAACCTAAAAAAATGCAACATTATATCATTTTGGTTTTGAAAGTTTGTACAAATTACTTTCATCATCAAGTAGATTTCGTCCGGTGCATCTAGTAAAAACGTAGGTATATCTTCTTGTGAAAGAGTTTTGGATTTCTTTGGAACATGATTCCTTGCTTTTTGTTTTAAAAAGCCGTTAGTTTTATATATTCACCGATGTTGACGTCTTGCTTCACTGAAAGGGTTGCCTTAAGCATGGAATAATAGGACCACATTGAAGGGGACAATACTTCATTGATAAATCAGAAAAATATGCCAGTAACACGTTTTCACTATATTTCCTTACTTTGTTTCTATTGCACCACTCCATAAAAATGTTGTACTGGCGATTGTATTTTTCCCTGGATTTTTCTGGCAGAAGTTCTAAAGACGTCTCTAATGACTTTTCTTCAATTTCAGGTGGCGTGCACTGAATATCTTCCATAATTTGTTATGAATAAATTACAAGAAAGCTATTATCGAGCCGTAATAGGGAGAAGCGTGACACTGACAGATAATAATTTTCAAATAATGTCAAAGTCAAAATACTTTACCTGACGCATATATCACTTTACCTGACGCATATGTCACTTTACCAGACTCATATGTCACTTTATCTGCCGCGAGGCATAAAAGTCAGTTAATAGATATGTAAATTAACCAAAAAGTGCTGATGTAGGACCAAAACAACAGTACAAAATCAAAAACTAATTAATAACGTTCCGTATTGTGAAGTAAATGATAGTCCGACGGTGCCCGGAATAACATCAATTTGAACAATATGGAGTCGACTTTCTTTAAACAAAAGTGCATCAGTTATAAAATAAAGTGTGAATATGCTGAAGATAAAATAATCACTTTTAATAAAATGGTACTGTTAAGTATTGTAACTCGTTACAATAAAACCAATTATTACCATAATCAAATTAACATTGTATTTGAGAACTTAACATTTTTATATTACATCTCATTTTACAAGTCATCTCTTCACTTTTGCCAACATACTAACTAGTACCAACATAAATAAATATGTAACATCCTTTCTTCCTTAAAAGTTACAAATTAAAGATTTAATCTAATTAGTGGTCTTATTACTCGACCATATCTAGTAGTAACTATATCAGTTTTGAATTGCGGTTGAACAACTACATTTTGACTACGATTACTAAAATTTACATTTATATTTATATCACTGTCAGTATCAAATTCAGCTTCACTTTATATTTTCAAAGGATTATTTGAATGCTATTTTTTTTTATTCTTTGGAATTCATCTACAATATCATATAATCTAGGTGTTTTATGTTTTGAAATTATTTGAGCGGGTTTTCAAATTTTGCTACTATGATCTTGATAAAGTATGTTTTGATTGTTTACAAATGGTTTTCTTTCTTTCACGTGTTTATTATAGTAATAATAATCTAGTGTTTCTTTTATAAACTGTGATTTTCTTTGATCACTTATGTTAATAGAATGAATGACACCATTTACATCTAAGTCAGCTAAATTACTTTTATTGGTATAATTTGAAAATTAACATTATTTTTATAAAAATTGTTTTTATTACCGAAATGTTCTGATTTTTCTTTAGGATGTCTAAAACCAGCATTGCTATATGATTGATATCTTTCTCCACCATTTTCTTGTACCTTCTTATCTGTAACTGCCATGTGATTTTTTTGCTTCCGTACTTCATCCACGCTACCACTACTGTTTCCAACTTGCTTAAACTGAACTCTTTCAATTTCAGCTAACCTAAAATGTTCTACTTCATCAGCTAAATTAATTTCACTTTTTTTTATTATTTTGTCTTTAGTTTCCTTATCACTTGATGATAAGACAAGTTTATCACGTAACATTTCTTCTTTGTTCCAAAATTCACACTCACCTAAAAGTTTCTTTGCATCTGTATAAAATGTATCGAAGTTTTCGGATTCTAATTGTTGTTGATTGTAGAACAGGAATCTTGCATGTAAAATATTTTTATTCTGATTACAGTACTGTTCAAATTGGCTAAGTATCTTTTCTATTTGTTTTGTATCTTCTTCCTTTTTATAATTAAATGTATTATGAAGTTTGACTGCTTCTTGCGCTAGTACATTCAACAAAATTGCTGTACGCCTTTCGCTTGATTTTAAATTATATGCTGAAGCTTCTAAATATATGTCGAATGATTGCTTAAATTTTTTCCAATTTTCTGATAAATTTTCAGTTAATTGAAGTGATTAAATTGCGCGATTTTTTCAAACTGGTTCTATTTCTTATCTTATATCGATGCACATGCACTGTTTATTTTGCAGTTACTTTTTCTTTTAAAACTTTTATTTACACAGCTTCATCGCAGCGCCATGTTATGTATTGTAACTCTTTACAATAAAACCAATTAACAATGTATTTGAGAACTTAACATTTTTATTTTACATTTCATTTTTACAAGTCATCTCTTCACTTCTGCCAACATACTAACTAGTACCAACTTAACTTAATATATAACAGGTACTCAGGTATTCAGTTTGAGTAGAATAAATTTATTGAGAGCATCATCCAGTAAAAGTGAACCTAGTACTGCACACTCTTTATCAACACACCATTAAAAACTATAGTACAGCAACGCAACGCACGCATCTATCCATCACAAAAATATTGAATGCTGATAGTAATGCAAATGTACAATGTGATATAAACAATAAACATGAAAATAGTAACGTAGTTCCTAATATTGCAACAATAAATACAGTTGCAGATAAAAAAATCTAACAAAAAATCTAAAGTTCCTCTTGAAAAGGGAACTGCCACCAGCAATCCTTTTTAACTTGGTGATAATACGGAATGGATATTTCTGACAGGATTTGCCAATTGCACAAAACCTGATGACATTATCAAATATGTTTAGCAAAAACCAGGGAAGTACATATGCCATATGCTTGGTAGTAATAATAACAACGGATGGCCCAAGAACAAGCGGATTTCTTACCCTAATCAAAATTATATCACGGCACACACGTCTACCATCTTTTAGAAATTCATTTTGAACAGGAAACGAGTGAATTGCGGAGCAAGCGCAGAACAAACACATTCGCGCGCCATCTAGAAACATCGAACGAAAACAACAAACGTAATGCGGTTTGTACCGGAGATTAAATTACCGTAAGACTTCATAAGTTCATTTAAAATTGAGATGTCTAATAATCTGTAGGAGGAACTTATGTGTGAGTCTGTATGGCCTCAAGGTATTACTTTCAATCAGTTTTTCTAAGTCGCAACAATACCGTAAAACATGATACGCACAACAAAAGGTCTGTAAAAGTATTTTATATGAACGTACAGTATATAAGAAACAAAACTAACTTTATTGACGCATATCTTATAGATAAAAACATTGATATAATATGTTTCACGGAGCATTGGCTAAGTGAACATGACTCTGATCATAATATTTTAAATGATTTTAAAATAGTTAGTAGTTATTATAGAAATGATAAAATCCACGGAAGATCTATGATATTATGTAAATCAAATTTATTTTGCAGTAACGAAATTGTTATTAGACATGATACCATTGAATTGTCAGCTGAAATCAACTGTAACATATTAGCAGCTCAATTGAATAATTAAATTACTAGTAATTTGTATATGTCGGTCTCCATCGGGTAATTTAAAAATTTTTTATATATATTTGAACAAATCCTTTTGAAGGTATACAGAGTCACTAAACAAATATATTTTGTTGGTAACTTTAACGTCAATTTTTTAGACATAAAAGACACCAAAACCGCTCAAATTAAGAAATTAATTGCTTCGTATGGTTTTGACGTTTTACCGTTAATAAACTTACAACAGAACAGGTGCAAATTGCATTGACAACATTGTTTTAAGATTACATGATAAATGTAATTACTCGATAGAGCAAACTGGCTTTTCAGATCACAATTTAATTACCGGTAAACTCACAATGTTTCTTAATAACAAACTCATACATGCGACGCAAGGTTATTTAAAATACAGGCCAATAACCGAGTTTGGTTTAAATAAAATGTTTGCATATTTAAATAATACTGATTAGTATTATCTCAGTTCAATAAACGAAAACTCTCAGTGCAAATTAAATACATTTATTGGTCAATTTGATAATGCTTACAATGAAGCTTTTGAGTACCTATAAAAATATTTATACCAAAAAAATTAATACTAATTACATCCAAAGTTGGTTTAATAATAATAACTTAAAGCTTCTAAGACAGGAACTTACATTTGCAAAAGAATTTTTTAACAATCAGTATCCTAGTGTTAACCTATTCGTGAAAATTAAACAATTGCGTAATAAATATAATGCTTCAATTAGAACTGATAAATAAGGGCAAATGATAATTACATAAGTAATGCGAATAATAACACCAGAGCATCTTGGGATATTGTTGAAAAATTTACTACTACAAACAACCATGAAGACACGTCAATTTTATCAGCTAATGAATTTAACAATTATCAAATATAAACCCATCAATACAAATATTCAACATGTTTGTGTATTAAAGAAAATCGCTTATAACAAAGTGAGAGATATAATTAATAAATTGAAACCCGATACTAGTAGAGATACATACGGGATTAACACTGACATCTTAATTTTGGCACATTTCATATTACTATTACGAGCTGTCAGCTGATTATAAAACATGTTCAAAATTACAACCAGAATCGTACATTCCAGAGGCGTACTAGGAAATATTGGGCCCTATTTTATAATCCGTTCAAAAAACTGACAATTTGATTTAAAATTATTGAAATTCTATGTTTTCTAGATAAAAAAGGTACTCTTCTTGAAAGTCGTTTTGTCCAAATGTTTTCGAGAAAATTGATAATAAAAAATAACTAATTACAGATAATAATGGTGCTAGATATCGGTGAAACAGAAAACAAAAAGTTATCGAGAATGCGGTTAAAAAGAAAAACGATTGTAGTTGAGATGTTTCTAACAAACAAACTGACATATGTTGTCAGATCAAGAAATACAGGTTTAATCAGTTTTTGGACACCATCTTTAAACAGTTATAACTCCGACAGTTGACCTTTTTTGACAAAATTTTATGAAAACTTTTTTATATATTTTGGGCCAGAAAATACACCCATGAAAACTTTAAACCTAATTACGACTTACCCTGTATATGGAAGGTAATAATATTTTCAACAATACCAAATATGGCTTTCAATCTGTAAAATCTACCAGTAATGCTATACAGGAACTTATCAAACACATTCTGAATAGCTGTGAGAAAAGTATGCATACCCAAACCACTTTTTGTGATCTTACCAAGGCGTTTGATTGTGTTCAGAATAATTCATTACTGATGAAGTTGCAATACCTGGGCTTTGATAAATCATTCAGCAAACTAATAAGATCTTATCTTGCAGATAGATACCAGTTTGTAGAATATAACAATATACGATCAGATGCTTTATTAGTACGTACAGGTGTACCACAGGGTTCGGTTCTTGGACCAATTCTCTTCATTATTTTTATTAATGATTTGTTTTCTATAGATGAAACGGTCAAAATCCTATATGCGGATGATTCAACTTTGGTAAGTAAATCTAAAACTTGGATTGATCTTAACCGAGATTCATGTGATGCACTTGATAGAGCAAAGATCTGGTTTGCAAATAATGAACTTCGCTTAAAGAATACTAAAACAAGCAACATATCCCCATGTATATCATTTTATACTGGACACACTGTATATACTTGAGACCTTAAGTTATGTAAAAAAAATCATGTCACTTTTTATCATACATGTTATCCTAAGCATAATAAAACACTCAAGCCACCATCAATTAGGTTAAGCAAATTAGAGAAAAGTTTTGCTTTTTCCAAGGTGCACTTTTCTATAATCACTTACCACGATCAATACAAGCTCAAACTGGAATAAAATTTAGAAAACATTAAAACTAATGTTACTAAGTAAAAGTTACTACTCTTACAATGAATACTTAACAAATGATCTTACTACAAATGATTTTTATAGATTACTTATTTATTTGTATTATTTGTTTAAAATTATTTATTTACATATAAAATTCTATTTCTACTTATATACATATGTTACACTTTGGTAAATTAAATAGAATGTTACGTAGAAAATAAAAATAACTAAAAAACAGGCTAATAAATAATTAATATAGAAGAGTCAAAATAAATACATGTGCCATATAAAAATTAAAGATTAGACAGTAAAATAGTTTTGGGGGTCTAGTGTAATAGTAAAATGAGCTTGCAGGCTATATGCCGGATGCTCTAGTATCAGTTGTTTTAATGCACCTGCAGGTTAAACGCCGGATGTACATTATTGAGATGAGCTTGCAGGATACATGCCAGATGCTTTAGTCTCAGTTACAGAAGCGCTTGCAGGCACTGGCCGGATGTGCTGGTTACCATGATCATGGATAAGTAGGGTAATTATAAGTTTATAGTTTTTAAGATATTTAGATAAACAGGGCCTAGATAAGGGTAGGTGAAGAAATTTATAAAAAGGGATTAGTTTAATAAATTAGGCAATTAGGCAGGTAATGGAGAAGTTTATGGGAGGGAAGTGTGGAAGCAGGTTGAGTGAGCTTCTACCTCCTTCGGTAGGGGCCGGGGATAAGTGCACCAAAGATGTATTTCTAAGTTAACAGTAGACGGTAATCTTGTTGTTTTTGTTTCATGTCCCTACTCCTAAAAAGATACCCATCCCTTTAGTCCAGACGAAAGCTATGTATGATCAATTTGGAAGTTACCCAGTTGTGTCCCAAATAGTTGAGCAAAGCACCTTTACTGTTTATGATTCATTACATTCTGATCATTAAAAGTTGTTCGTTGAAAACCATAAATAAATAATTAATTAAAATAAAAACAAGGTTCACACATATAGACAGCGTCATCCCCAAAGTCCGCACCAAATGGAAAACTTATTTATTTTGGGTTTTTCCATAAAAACTTATTCTTCATAAAAGTTTGTTCATCCCCTAAAACTAAAGATGCATCAGCAAAATGTGGCGAAAGACGCGTAATATACGAGGTGCATTTAAAAATTTAATTTTAAGTCAAGAGTAAAGTGCCCTTATTTCAGTAAATATCAAAAAATTTTATTTGATAAAGTTGTTCATCATTAAAATTACATCAAGATTTGAAGTTATGGCCATTTGGAAGAAATTTTAATTTTTTCCAATTCTTTTAAAATGGTGGCTATAAGAAAAAAGGTTTGCTCTAAATGAAAATTAAACAATATCTTGTATACTACAGTTTATTTAACAGAACTTGTAATTTACAAATTGCCCAATTATTGTGCTAATTATAGTGAATTTTTTTATTCATTAGAAAAAACTTAAAAATGTTTAGTGCAAACTTCTTTGGATTTTTGTTGACACCAAAAATTAGTCAAAACAAGTTAGTATCTTAACAAGAATATTATTTCAATAATATTGGGGCACTAAACATCCAAATTAAATTACATCTCAGTATGATGTCAATCCCGCAACATGCACATTTAAACTTTCTCCTAGATGGCCATGACTTCAAATCTTGATGTATTTTTTAATGATAAACAACTTTATCCAATTAAATTTTTTGATATTTATTGAAATAAGGGCACTTTACTCTTGATTTAAAATTAAATTATCGAATGCATCTTGTATATTACGTGTCTTTCGCCATATTTTGTTGGTGCATTTTAGTTTTAGGAGATGCACAAAATTTTATTAAGAATAACTTTTTATAGAAATACCCATAATAAAGAAGTTTCCCATTTGGTGCGGACTTTGGGGATGACGCTGTATTTTAATATTCATTTTGTATACATATCTCTTGATTATTCTGACGGATGTAAGCACTTTTGTGATATTAGCATAATCAACATTATTATTAATTCTTTGTTATAATTCGCTCAAAGTTTTTATCGTTTTTATGTTATATTAACTCTTCTACGGACGTAAAAATTGAAACATTGTCCGGGAATGAATCGTGCCGAATTGATAACCGTAGTTGCCACCGTTTCGGTAATTTTGTGTAAGGGAGTCATCAGGACGAAGTCTTAACAAATTCAACAAGAAAACCAAAAGCTCAAAACGTGTCAATGGTTTCCAAGGATATAGTATTAATTCCGCAATAGCTCTTTACGTTTGCTATTAAGGGATACCTTCTACTTCCTGTTGTTGCTAACATCTTCATGAAAGAGTTTGAAAGGGTTGCTTTAGAAATGTATGTCGTAAAAACGTAAAATATGCTGAGGTGTGATGCAGACACATTTAATATTCTTTCTCATTATTCCTTCTTTGGGTACATTGTTTAGTATATCAATAAACAATATTTTAATATCAACTTTACCATGGAGGAAAATGTCTTACCTTGCTGTATTTGATGTTCTCGTTATACCATAAGGTCACATGGAGAAAGTTTACACTAACATGTATTTAGAAAAAAAAAATATTTTTACGATTTTGTATATGACAGAATTATTTTCCTTGAGGTGTAGGTTAAGTTATAAAAAAGTTTTAACAAGGATTACATCGTTTTTTCATCAGTTCATTTAAATCGCTCATTTGTAAAAAAATATTTCAAAAAAATCAATTTCAAAATAATTCTAAAGACACCTTAATTGTCAAAACTTAGACCTAGAAAAATACAATTTTGTGAACCCCTTAGATAATGTACCTTCTATCACCTTCTTTACATCCTGTAAAACAATCCATTTCCATAAATCTAGAATCTGGTTTGTAGTAGAACGAAATCGGCCATAAAATGTGTAATTTTTTCTTTTTAATATTACTAGTTTGGACCCGGCAATATTTGTAGACGAAACCGTTCTGCATACAAAATGGACATTTTCCAGTGACCACGACTTTTTATTAATAAAAACTTGAAAAAATTGCATTTTTCAGAAACCTCATTTTAAGTCTTTACACTCTATTTTCTATGGTCTAGTAACAGATATCGTCATAATTTTTAAGATAATAATATTACCTAATATTGATAACGATTGTAACTAACTTAATCTTGTTGAAATTGTTTAGTATTTACATAAAAAAATTATCATAAACCTGAAAATGATTGCCGTCTCTGCACTCTCACCACTCCTTATCTTTCACACCCTTGTCTATAAAGTTTTATATTTATTATATTTTTAAAAACATTTTGTCTCACTTAATGTTCACTTGCTTTTATTTTAACACATAGGAATTGTTTGTTACTCTTGCTTACTTTATCCTCTGTTTGCATACAAAGCATTTTCTTCTCTCTCCGAGAAACATTTCGATAACATTTACTTGTACACTGAATGTTAATTTCGCATTTTCTTAATTACCGCCACAAACAAAACTTAACTACTAAACATTATTTGCTTTAATAATTAAATGGAAAATACTTATTTCTGCACAAACAAAATTATTTTACCAATAAATATGTAGATTGGCTTTTTAGAAATTTTAACATTATAAATAAATTTAATTTTACATCTCATTTAAATAGAAACATTTATTATACATCTTTAATAGCTAATAATGAATTTTTTATCTAATAGTTGTAGACAGTTATTGCAAAAAGAAGTATTTTAAGAGCTAATTGAGATTTTTAGTTATTCATCTTTTTATAACGCTCTGAAAAGTTTTAATTTTGCTCGCATATTAACAGGAGCGGTGTGGTGTGGTATTAGATGTTGTGTATTAAAAAAATACAAAGTATCAGGTGTATTATGAAAATGTGCATGAAAAAAAATTTCACTTATCTACTATACTTTAATTGTGTTAAGTTCCTAATCATCTTGTTGTCGCATTGTACACATCTGCATTGATCAATGCAGTTATCCTCCTCTTTCAAATAGCAGCATCTTTTACTGGAACAATTTTTATCGAAACAATAAAGAATAACCAAAGGAAAGGAACACCAACTGCAGCGTCTATTTAACCAACAGAAAACCACCAAAAACTGCACCAAAAACTTGACTCGGACACGTGTTTCAACAGCTAAGCTGTTATCATCAGCGATACCGATAACAGTTAAGAATATTTTTTTCTCCAATAAATGTAATAGAAATTATAAGGTGTGTTCCTTCAAGGTGGAGGTCGAGTAACAAGACTACCGGTCTATTGCTACATAAATGTTGACGTTATGCCCAAACTTGTGAGGGCTTTATTCAACCTGGTTGTAATTTATAATTTACAACTAGCCTCAATAAAGTCTTCGCAAGTTAGGGCGGTATTTTATGTAGCAATATCCCGGTAGTTTAGTTATTGCACTTCTACCTAGAAGAAACATACCTTTTAATTTCTAATAAAGATTAGCGCTGGTACAACTTCTTCCATTAAATAATTTAATACCCAAACTTTACCATCCTTAGCCCAGTCATAATTTTTTATATTAGAATATACTGGTCTACAGATGAAACTGCAGCACCATACTTTAAGATGATGTAAGCATCCGAAAAATGATTTTTTACTCATTCTTACTGTATTAACATTGAAATATATCTTAATCTTTATTGTTCCGATAACAATTGTTGTAGTAATAGGCGCTGCTGTTTGAATCTGATTAATGCAGATGTGTACAATGCAACAATAAGATAACTGAAAAACTTAATGCAGACAAAGATATTTGATCATTTGGTTTTTACCAATGTATAGTGGATAAGTAAAATAATTTTTTTTTCATGCAGTTGTTACAAGATATCTGTTACCAGACCGGAGAAAATAGAGGGTAAAGCCTTAAAAACGCGGTTTCTAAAAAATGCAATTTTTAACATTTTTTTTTGTTAATAACAAAAGTTGTAAGCACTGAAAAATGTCTTCAATGCCAATTTCGTATGCAGAACGGCTTTATCTATAAATATTTCCGGGTTCAAGCTAGTAATAACAAAAAATTGGTTGATTACTTTACTTTTAGTATCATAATCTAAGTTTGGTTTGCTTGTTTTAGGTATTTCAAATATTCAAATTTTTGCTCTTGTGAGGTTGCCGTCTCAACCCCATCGCAAATCGACACGACCAATCTTACATCCGCATATTGCGACGTAGAATGCGGAATTAAAACAAACAATTACGATTAACCTTCCGTCAGGCGCGGCCCTAAATCAACTGGATTGGGCGCGGTGTATCAAAATGATCACGTTCGATTTAGGTTCTAGTATTTTGGAAATAACTACCTGAAATTCTAATTTAAGGCATGTTTATTATATGTATACAGTTTGTAAGCACATTTTACTTGTAAAAATATAACAAAATTATCAAACCGTCTCTTCTTCTAATTTATTAAGACAAAGAAACAAAAAGAAATATGTGAAATAAAATATTAATGCAAACTTGAGGGGTAAAATTATAATATAAGCATTAGCAACTGTAAAGACATTTTAGTGATCTATGTCCTGTTGTGGTATTTCTGTCAGTACTTGACTGCAATCATTGCAAAAGCTCACTAAGTGCATTAAGCAAATGGATTGTTTGCATTTTTACAATTATATTTTGTTAAACGCCTTTGGCCTACGCACACACGACATCTTTTCCGTGTGCCTGCACTTTCATTTTCCTTCTTCTTTGCTCTTCTTCTACTGGCGCACTTCTTTTCAGACGTTGTTGCAGGTGGGTGTGGATTCCTGAAGTCTGTAGACTTCGTCGAGCCATATGTGGTGAAACTAATGCGTGAGATAAAGTTTTTAAAATGTCTTCCTTCGAATAACATTCTGACCGTTGCCGAAATACAATACTTGAGCATTAATCCCGCTAATATTTAGCATTGCAAAAATACTACCATGGGCCAACGACGAACATTTCGGGCCACGTTGAATGATGCACACAATTTATCTGCGGTGTCAACTCCACCTTTAGTACTATTGTAGAACGTAATGATGGATGGCTTATTCTTATCGCTAGTATCAGGATCAATAGAGATGTCTTCATGTAAACTAGAAGCTAGAATCACACATTTTCCTTTTTAGGAACGTATGAAACCAAAGTGCATCCTTTTTGAAACCAAACAAGCTACTATTAACAGCTCTCTTGTTATGTGGCAAGAATTCTGGTGGAATTTCAACCTTATTCTTCTTTATTGTTCCAACGTAAGAAAGATTTTTACTTCGCAGCTGATCTACCAGTGGAATACTGGTAAACCAGTTGTCTGCGGTAACATTTCTTCCAGTCTGATAAATAGGCTGGCAAAGTCGCAAAACAACATCCGTTGGTGAATTACTGAATCGGAATGAACCTTCAGGTTGCAATCCTGCATATATTTCCAAATTATATAAATAATAAACTTGAGCATCAACCAATGCGTAGATTTTGATCCCATATTTGTTAGGCTTATTTGGGATATATTGGACGAAACTGCAGCGTCCGCGGAAACCCTATAGTTTCTCGTCAATTGTGATATTTTGTCCTAGACTATAGGACTTCTGCGAATTTTGCACCAACATAGTGAATATTTCCCGAATTGCTGCAATTTTATCTATTTTTCTTCGTTCATCCCTTGTGGTTCGATCGTCAAACCGCATACATCTCATGATAAATTTGAATCTTTTGATATTCATGACAAGACGAAATTTTTCTATTCCGTCTCCATCGGATCCCCATAGGTCTTCTAAGCTTTGTCTGTTACCTCTGTGAACACCGGCTAAATATAACAGACCTATAAATGCCTTTAGCTCAATAATGTCTATAGGTTTGGCATCTCTGTCACGTGTGAATAAGGATTTAACACTTTCAATATATTGATTAGTGTATTGTACAATGATTTCCAATATCTTGTCATCCATAATGCAACTCCAACATTCCAAAGGCGTTTTTGCCGTTCTTGCAGCTCCTATTACACCCGGTAACTTTCGAATCAGATTATGTGATTTTGATCGAACTCTTTGTGATGGAGAATTTTTGTTCCATTTTGTTTTTCAATAACCTCCTTTTTCACTTTACTTTTTCTCTTCCATAAAAATAGTTACCATCATTTGTGTCAGACCCGTTGTCATCGTCATCACTAGCATCCTGCTCCGTATCTGAATCGCCCTGGCGATGTTCAACATCATATTCACCATCTGTATCCTCGTCGTCGTCAAAATCATCCTGTAGAAGTAGATCACTGTCGTCCTCAAACATCATTTTTGTAGTTCTGCTACATCCTTGGGATTATCTAGATCATACTTCCTACCGCGCCTCTCCATAATCGGCGTTTGTGACGTAAAATACAAACTATTATGTTTAAATGTACAGTCGGGCGCGATGTATCAATTTAATACTTATGGAGTTATTCACGGGTGAAAATTATCTTTGAGTACATACAAATTAATATAGTTATAATATACATGAATAACACTTACCAAAAGAATTCTCAGGTAAAAATTAGTAAATATATTTTGTAACGAGTACAGGCGCGGTGTATCAATTTGAACAATATGTAAATATCTACCCTGAAGTATAGAGTATACTGAACTAAACTGTCCCTTTAGGTAGATGGGTGGGAGGTAGGAAGCTATTGGTTAGGATTGTTCCGGACTATTTACGAATCGGTCATAACGTTACGAAACATTTGTGAAGTATCAATCTGATCAGCCGCGCCCGACGGAAGGTTAAGAAAATGCTAATAATCGGAAAGCATTTCTAACGATCTTGCCTACAAAGCAAACAAACTTACTTCGTATATATGAAACGAAGTAGGTACGATAACAAAGAAAGAGTCCAAATCAAAGGAAGGAACACCAACTGCACTATTTAACCAACAGAAAAACATTAAAAACTGCACCAAAAACTTTACTTGGACACGTGTTTCAACAGCTAAGCTTTTATTATCAGCGATACCAATACTAAAATTAAAAACAACGGGAAGCTTATATATACTATCTGCTTATCACGCATCGTGGTGTTTTTCTGTTGGTTAAAAAGAAAAGTCAATAAGTCAGAGTTCTTTCAGCATCAGTTCAAGTATCAGTTTGAGTTTGAGTTCATTAGTTTAGTTTATTTCGTCGCGTCGCTAACATCCAACCCGGCCAGCGATCTTCAGCTAGACATGTGATACCACGATATCAAGTATCACTCACGCAACACATAGTACACGACTTACTATGTTTCATAACTTTCATTCAATATGTAAATACTACAGCTCGATTACGGTATGTGTAAATAATAAACGCTAGTAAAAACCGACTCAATTCTAAATTCTTTCTTTGGTTCGACCTAGCGTCTATAGTATACACACCCTAAACACCACAGTGGTGATTTCCCACGTAATCAAAAATTAGAGAAAGACAAACATTCGAGGAGGAGAAACATTTCAACAACAACAAGTGTAAACGTGAATTTTTTTTTTATATTACGCTATGACATTTAACGACATAAACGGGAAAACGACCTCCACTGCGCTTGCTTCCACTGCGCCCGCTACGCTCGTTGTCGCCCTAACCGCCGCCCGACAACACGCTCGTGAACGATAACACGTCCGGCATGTCACGACTGCCATGAGGACGCCCGCCAACATAACGCGTGCTATCGCTGCGTCCGCCATAAACATCGTTGGCACCGACATTCTCCTCCCGCATTCGATAATGTAACGCACATTAATTTGAGTTGATGGAGTTCACACAGAGCCGTTTTGTCAACCCCATCGCCCAACAAACGACCCGTAAAAGGCGAAACGCAGCATTCGCTCATCATCTCACAAACGCATCAACCGCTGCACTATCCCTCTAACGCTACAAACGCTGCATCATCCATAATCGCCACATCTGCTATCTCAGACGACTCATTAATCAAGGACAAACCTACGTCTCGAAATGACAGAGCTATCCGCGATCACGCACACACATTTAACACCCGCAACCCAACATACTCAAAACTTCATCGTTTACCTGTGCTGGAGCAACGCGCTTGCTTATACAACATGAAGCTTGCGACGGCGGTTCCGGACACCTTCGTTTGTTAAATACAGGAATCGCTTGAGCAACGAGCTTACACCCTCATTCGTCACGCAACTGCTGGTCTAGCTTTGAGGTACTGCCTGTCGCATACAGACACCATGAGCGCATACATACTTCACGAAGCTTACAAAACCCAATTGCGAGGTCTTATCAACACTCGCATCGCACAAATCGCCACTGAAGTAAGCAACATCCTTCACATTGTAACGTTCGAAGTGTAAACGCTCCTCCTGTGTACACACTTCCTTAACCCAATTTCGTGAGCATTACTTTGTATTGGTTTCCGGCGTTGATAACTCGAAACTGTCCACGATTGGTCCACTGCATTTTAACGCTTCCGGAAAGCTTGTCTTGAATCAACCGTTCACGAGGGAGAAGATAAACCCTCATCTGAAAATTTCCTTGCTTTATGGGGTAATCAGGTTGATGGTAAGAGATTCTGAAACACTTCAACGTTTTAAAAACATTATTTTGTAGGTAAAACATATGATACCGCATAAAGTTGCATTTTAAAATTTGCTAAAAGATTGTGCTCCACGTGAACTGCTCAATAAGCACGTCCTGCATTCTTCAGGCTAGGGGACGCTTTGCATCAGATATACGATTGCCCTCGGGGTTTATCTATTGCTAACATCCCTATGTTTATTCTAGAGAGGGTGGTTTATGTCTCCCTATTACAAATATATTCTCTTCCGGTTGTTCCTTCGTCAAATTGTACGGCTATTGCGGGTCTACTTGTGGCTTTTGGAGGCGTTGTGCCGAAATAGCTACCCACGAATACTCCATCAGATTCGCAGACCACGGTGGAGGCTCATTCCAAACCGTTAGTACCATTGAGAGCAAGAGTAATACTCCTACTGTTGCGTGGAAGGTCAGAGGTTTTAATATCTTTTTAATTGGGCGTGAACATGCACTCGACCTATCACTTAAGTAGAAGTCACCCCTTGACACCAACTATCATGCGCGAACATATAAAATTTATTGCGGATTATTTGTCGCTCGAATGTGTAATTGTATAATATACCTGGAACGTTAACTAGTTATAGATACGAGTTTTTAATACATACGTGGTGTATAAGTCGTGTAAGAATTTAAACCTTAATCGTAATTAAGCCGAACGCATTTAGTTCCATTGATCCTTCCGGTACGAGCTCGTTCCCAGTCAGGCCAAATTCAACAATCGTTTAAACTTCGTGGTGAGTGAATTAGTCTGAAAACTTCCCTTACACGTCTTCCTTAAATTCATGTAATCTGTAACGTTACTCAGTACTATAAATTGACATACATTCTAGGTTAAGTTCACCATAAGCGTACCTTCAGTACGCGAAATATCAATTGCATATACGAGACAGTGGCGTAGCAGTGATAAATATTTGGTTAATTCTCTTTACTTTAACTTGTAATTCTATGTAACTCTAGTCATTTTCGTGTTACCTGAATGTTTAATGCTGTACGTTACCCGTTTTAGCTCGTGTGTATTTGTAATATATCTGTATCTATTAAATGCTGTGACCTATCACAAATTCGTTTGTGTATTGGGGTGAATAAATTTTGTGTGAAGGTTTCTCCGATTTTATGTCGAATTCTTTCGGGATTTGTTTCCTTTTTTCTGTATATTCTGCTGTGGACAGTTAGCTGCTGACCTTTGGTTCTGGGTCAGATTCTTCTCTACAGCGTTACTCGAACCTGGCGCCCTACCTTTTTAATTTTTTTTTTCTATAGGTTGTAGGAATAACGTTGATTTTTCTAACCCACACCTTACTTTCCACTGAGGGGCATACTTTCCTAACAACTGACTGTAACAACATCATTCACAGCAGCAACTAAAGCATCTGCAACGGCGCCTACGAGAGCGCACCGAACGGCAGCATCCGCAACAGCACCAACAAAAACGCACCAAATCGCAGCATCATCAACAGCGCCAGCGAGAGCGCAACGAACCGAAGCATCAACAACGGCGCCAACAAGATCGCTTCACAACGCAACAAGAAGACAACCGCAAAACAATTTTTTTGTCCATCTTTGCGTAACAATCACCAAGGAGAGACCCATGTAGAGTTGCCGTCTCAACTCCATCGAAAATTGACACGATCAATTTTACATTCGCATATTGCGACGTGGAATGCGGAATTCAAACAAACAATTACGATTAAGGAATGTTGACAATCGGAAAGCATTTTTAACGACCTTGCTTACAAAGCAAACAAACCTACTTCGTACATATAAAACGAAGTAGGTACGATAACAATGAGAGAGTCAATAAATCAGAGTTCTATCAGCCTTAGTTGAAGTATCAGTTAGAGTTTGAGTTCATCAGTTCAGTTCAATTCGTGTAAATAATAAACTAATAAAAACTGACTCGATTCACGATGATAGAACCTTAAAAATTATTTAATACTCTGCAATATTCGAAAAAGAAAACTATTAATATTTTTAAAAATATTTTGCATGGAAATAGTGCATTCGCGTTTGTTACAAGACAAAATGTTATAAATTACTAAACGACAGAAATGAACATATGTATCTACGAAAATTATGCTAAATCTTCATTAAAATACAAAATTATTCACAGTTTATACGTTTTGTGTCATATTTCATTTAAATTATTTAGACATTTACTTATTACGTCTAATCGTTTTATACTTTTAACATAATTATTTTAAAAGTTTTCAATATTTGAAACGTATGTTTTACAGAACACTATTTTAACAGTATATATTTCTTTTTGTACATTTAAATAAAGCATTTAGGTTTACAAGTTTTTGTTATATTTCAACTGCTGGTCTAGCTTTGAGGTACTGCCTGTCGCATACAGACACCATGAGCGCATACATACTTCACGAAGCTTACAAAACCCAATTGCGAGGTCTTATCAACACTCGCATCGCACAAATCGCCACTGAAGTAAGCAACATCCTTCACATTGTAACGTTCAAAGTGTAAACGCTCCTCCTGTGTACACACTTCCTTAACCCAATTTCGTGAGCATTACTTTGTATTGGTTTCCGGCGTTGATAACTCGAAACTGTCCACGATTGGTCCACTGCATTTTAACGCTTCCGGAAAGCTTGTCTTGAATCAACCGTTCACGAGGGAGAAGATAAACCCTCATCTGAAAATTTCCTTGCTTTATGGGGTAATCAGGTTGATGGTAAGAGATTCTGAAACACTTCAACGTTTTAAAACATTATTTTGTAGGTAAAACATATGATACCGCATAAAGTTGCATTTTAAAATTTGCTAAAAGATTGTGCTCCACGTGAACTGCTCAATAAGCACGTCCTGCATTCTTCAGGCTAGGGGACGCTTTGCATCAGATATACGATTGCCCTCGGGGTTTATCTATTGCTAACATCCCTATGTTTATTCTAGAGAGGGTGGTTTATGTCTCCCTATTACAAATATATTCTCTTCCGGTTGTTCCTTCGTCAAATTGTACGGCTATTGCGGGTCTACTTGTGGCTTTTGGAGGCGTTGTGCCGAAATAGCTACCCACGAATACTCCATCAGATTCGCAGACCACGGTGGAGGCTCATTCCAAACCGTTAGTACCATTGAGAGCAAGAGTAATACTCCTACTGTTGCGTGGAAGGTCAGAGGTTTTAATATCTTTTAATTGCGCGTGAACATGCAGTCGACCTATCACTTAAGTAGAAGTCACCCTTGACACCAACTATCAGGCGCGAACATATAAAATTTATTGCGGATTATTTGTCGCTCGAATGTGTAATTGTATAATATACCTGGAACGTTAACTAGTTATAGATACGAGTTTTTAATACATACGTGGTGTATAAGTCGTGTAAGAATTTAAACCTTAATCGTAATTAAGCCGAACGCATTTAGTTCCATTGATCCTTCCGGTACGAGCTCGTTCCCAGTCAGGCCAAATTCAACAATCGTTTAAACTTCGTGGTAAGTGAATTAGTCTGAAAACTTCCCTTACACGTCTTCCTTAAATTCATGTAATCTGTAACGTTACTCAGTACTATAAATTGACATACATTCTAGGTTAAGTTCACCATAAGCGTACCTTCAGTACGCGAAATATCAATTGCATATACGAGATAGTGGCGTAGCAGTGATAAATATTTGGTTAATTCTCTTTACTTTAACTTGTAATTCTATGTAACTCTAGTCATTTTCGTGTTACCTGAATGTTTAATGCTGTACGTTACCCGTTTTAGCTCGTGTGTATTTGTAATATATCTGTATCTATTAAATGCTGTGACCTATCACAAATTCGTTTGTGTATTGGGGTGAATAAATTTTGTGTGAAGGTTTCTCCGATTTTATGTCGAATTCTTTCGGGATTTGTTTCCTTTTTTCTGTATATTCTGCTGCGGACAGTTAGCTGCTGACCTTTGGTTCTGGGTCAGATTCTTCTCTACAGCGTTACTCGAACCTGGCGCCCTACCTTTTTAATTTTTTTTTTTCTATAGGTTGTAGGAATAACGTTGATTTTCCTAACCCACACCTTACTTTCCACTGAGGGGCATACTTTCCTAACAACTGACTGTAACAACATCATTCACAGCAGCAACTAAAGCATCTGCAACAGCACCAACAAAAACGCACCAAATCGCAGCATCATCAACAGCGCCAGCGAGAGCGCAACGAACCGAAGCATCAACAACGGCGCCAACAAGATCGCTTCACAACGCAACAAGAAGACAACCGCAAAACAATTTTTTTGTCCATCTTTGCGTAACAATCACCAAGGAGGGACCCATGTAGAGTTGCCGTCTCAACTCCATCGAAAATTGACACGATCAATTTTACATTCGCATATTGCGACGTGGAATGCGGAATTCAAACAAACAATTACGATTAAGGAATGCTGACAATCGGAAAGCATTTTTAACGACCTTGCTTACAAAGCAAACAAACCTACTTCGTACATATAAAACGAAGTAGGTACGATAACAATGAGAGAGTCAATAAATCAGAGTTCTATCAGCATTAGTTGAAGTATCAGTTAGAGTTTGAGTTCATCAGTTCAGTTCAATTCGTGTAAATAATAAACTAATAAAAACTGACTCGATTCACGATGATAGAACCTTAAAAATTATTTAATACTCTGCAATATTCGAAAAGAAAACTATTAATATTTTTAAAAATATTTTGCATGGAAATAGTGCATTCGCGTTTGTTACAAGACAAAATGTTATAAATTACTAAACGACAGAAATGAACATATGTATCTACGAAAATTATGCTAAATCTTCATTAAAATACAAAATTATTCACAGTTTATACGTTTTGTGTCATATTTCATTTAAATTATTTAGACATTTACTTATTACGTCTAATCGTTTTATACTTTTAACATAATTACTTTAAAAAGTTTTCAATATTTGAAACGTATGTTTTACAGAACACTATTTTAACAGTATATATTTCTTTTTGTACATTTAAATAAAGAATTTAGGTTTACAAGTTTTTGTTATATTTCTACAAAACCCAATTAATTAAAGCAATTTAATACAATTTCAACTATAATTAATTAAACCGCAAAATTAAAACTTTGGTTTGGTACACTAGAAATTTGAAATTTTAAGGCGATTATATACATAAATGTGATTGGTTTGATTATTCGTTTTGAAATAAATTGGGAAACTGGGCTTGCTAACAATTATATTTAGTACTTATACATAAAACAAACTAATCGTGTTGAATTCCTATTACTGAGGTTTTAATTAATATGATTTTAACAAACGATCCCTTTGTATGTCGAATTATCTGTTTAAATTAAATTTATATTTTATGCCCCGGTTGCTAAATTACATTAAGTTTTGGATATTTTGTTAATTATAGAAAAGATTAAGAACATTGCCTTCCTTGTCATTAAGAATGTTGATTTATTAGTGTAATGCAACTGCAGGTTTGTGTGGTATTTTCACTTTTTTTACTTTTTATTCGATTCATTTTAAATAAATAGTTTTGGGTTTGATTTTAAATGGGTTGAAGTTGACTGTGATAACAAACAACAGAATTTGTATATAATACTTAAACATTTGTTGAATATTTATCATTGAATACCGATGAACCAATTTTGATATAAATTATTATTGCTAAACAAAGAGTAACTATATTTACAACTGCAATTCATATGCATTAATACTATAATTGAAAACGTTTCATAAATCACTACGAGTTGGTAACTCCATCTCACCTTTGACTTTTGATTAACCCTTTAACGGTAATATCCAAATTTTATCTGTTATTAGTAATACGTGTCTGTGAGGCACGCAACTAATTGTACAATGTTTTTTCTCATTATATTTATTTATTTTTGTGCATTATAACTCAAGAAAGGTATACATTGCATTAAAAATAGAGGTAAATTATTTCCTTGCTAATAAACAACTACTCTACAGTACTTTACAACAATTATTGCATATTTTCTTTGAACACTCTAAACATATGGGAACTTGACATTTAATACATTTATATCCCGTATTTCTGTTTTTTGTATATGGACATAAGCTGCACTTACGTTTTTCTCAAGTCTGTCACTATTTCCTTTTTGTGATTGATGTTGTACCGTCACATCCCCACATATTTCTTGTAGTACTCCTTCAATAAGCACTTTCAGACTTGATCGAATGTTTAGAACTTTTAGACGATTTTCTAAGTGAGGTTTTATAAGGTTTAACGCTAATTGCTCTATCAAACCAAACCTTTTTATGATTTTGGAATTTATAAAACATAAATATAATATATAGCTGTTGACGGTTGAAATGTTAAGCATCATATACAAAATTGCCAAAGGCCAACGTTTAGTTCTTCTGTTACAGGAATAATTGGCACATTTTTGATCCATTGAATCAACGCCTCCTTTTGTCTGATTATAAAAATCAATTATTTCTGTCTTATCTTTTGCAGAATTTAAAGTATTGGAGTGGTGCATACTAGAAACTAGCACTACGGCCCTATTTTTCTTTGGAACGTAACTCAACATAGTGATGTTATCGGCAAACCCATACATTGATGTACCAGGCTTTCTTGATCTAGAAGGTAGAAACTCTACAGGGATTTCACGTTTATTTTTTTCATAGTACCCACATAGGTTAAATTTCTATTCTGCAGTTCCCGAATCAACTCCATCGAGGAGAACCAATTATCTGCTGTAATGTTCCTATTTGACTTAACAAGAGGAGTAACTAATCTCAATACAGATTGTGTAGGTATTGATAACTTTTTATTTTCTATACTCAGTCCCATACCATCAGTTCCTTTTCCGCAGTATATGTAGGCATTATAAAAATACGTAGTTCGAGCATCAGTAAGGGTTAATAATTTAATACCGTATTTATTAGGTTTCTGTGGCATATAAACTTTGAATTTACAACGCCCTTGAAATGGAATTAATGTTTTGTCAATACATGCATATTCACCTACCGAATATAACTTTTGACAGTTACTTACAAACATATTAAAAACGTTAGATATTGTAGCAGCTGGATTTTCAACTTTGCGATCATTTCTAGTTTTTGCATCATCAAATCGCAAGCATGTTGTGAGAACTTCGTGGCGTTTTGCATTTGATTTATATATCGAACTTAACATAAATAAACCCAAAAGTGCTTTCATTTCACATTTATCTGTGGCTCTGTAACTTGATTTTTGAGCATCATTGATCTTTTCTCTCACTTGTTCCAATTTTATATTAGTCCTGTGAATAATTTCGTCAATTATTGTGTCGTCAAACAAAAGTGATCATATCTTTTCAAAAGCTGGATTTGCTCCTAATTCTTTTACTGTTTTAGTCATTCCTAGCAATATTTTAATGATATTATGTTGAGGAGTACGTGTTGTTTTAGGAGGTTGAACATTCCACTGAAAACCATTTTTTCCAAAATAGTGTGAAGGTGAATTATTATCTGTAGATGGAACTAAATCATTATCGGGATCTCTTTCAGATCTATTACCATCTATTTCAACATCATCATCACTATCACTTTCATCGAAAACTTCTGACTCAAAGTTTGGATCGGTCACAGTATCATCTGAATCATCTTCATATACATCTGGCACCGTTTCTGGAGCTATTTCATCCTCTTCCACTTCTTTCATCATAACCAAAATTTTCGATTCAAAATCGGGATCATCAATTCGAACGCTTTGCAGTTTGCGTTTTTGGTGCATTTAGTACTTTAGATGTACTAGCTGACATCTTTGATGAAATACAACCGTCGTTAGTTTCTCAAATAAAAATATTCGTGTTTTAGTACTTACGATTAATATTGTGCAATTTTAATTTTATACACTATTGGTAATATGTGTCTGTGAAACACTTAAAATAATGTACACTATTCGTAATATGTGTCTGAGAAACACCGTGAAACTCACGTGTTCTTCGCTCACTAAAGACTGAGTGAAAATATCTTATTTTTAGCATTTAAGTTCTTCTGTAAACATGTCGCGCCAAGACTACTGAAGGGGTGGGGGCGCAAGTGCTTGAAGTTTTCTATTAAAACACTATGTTGAAAATTTGTGCGTGTCTACCAGACACATATTACGGTTTAAGGGTTAAAAAATCTTTAAATGCTTATGAAATAATTAATTGTTTATTTGTTTGCAATGAATTTGATTTATATGAAAACAAATCTTAAATAAGTAGACAATTATAATTTATTTATGTAGTATCTACATTTCGAATTTATGAAAGCTTGAACGTGTCGGAATTGGCATTTATACCGCCCGCGCCTTGTGGGATCGCAGCCCCAATTGTTTCGTTATTGTTTTAGTTGGTTTTCTATTGCTGACGTGCTTGTCACGGTTATATATTTAAAAATGCCAAAGCATAAGAGAGTGGTGTTATCGCTTAAAGGCAAAATAGATATTATTGATTCATTAAAAAAAGGAGAAACCGGTCGTAAGTTAGCTGGTAAGTATGATGTACGTACATCCACGATAAGTGATATTAAGAAGAATACCGATTCAATTTTGTTGTACACCTGCAAATTAGATAGTGAGGACAGGAGTAAGCATAGGAAAATCATGAAGAAACTGAAAAATGAACTTTGAGAAGAAGCTCTGTATTGTTGATTTTTACAAAAACGATCAACTGAGCAACCGATATCAAGTCCTTTGCTCTACGAAAAAGCATTACAGTTAATTAAACGATTGTTTATTAATAAATAATAAAAGTTTCCAAAATGTTGCAAAAAATAGAACAGTGAAAGAGTTTCATTCCCCTGCGTCTCCATAAGAAGGATCCAAAATAAAATTTAAGAATTCAAAAAATTAAGTGGCGATGAATCGTTTGTGGCAAATAAGGGATGATTGTACAGATTTAAATTACGTCATGGAATTCGTGAATTGGAAATACAAGGTAAAAAACTGTCAGCTAATGCAGATGCAGCAAACTCTTTTAAAGATGTTTTTAAAAAAAAATTGAATGCAAATAACTATGACTTGGATTTTGTTTGTAATGATGATGAAACTGGATCAAACTGGAAGTCGTTACCTTCAAAATCTTTAGCTTCTAGGCAAGAGAATTCAGCTCCAGTATAGAAAAATAGCAAAGAGCGAGTAACAATATTTGTTTGCGTTAACGCTATCGGGACCCGTAAAATACCTTTGCTCCTCATAGAAAAATCAAAAAACCCTGTTGTTTTAAAACATCAGGGTACCCTTAATTTATAAAAGCGCATGGATGAACTCTAAAATTTTCATTGACTGGTATGACAACAGTTTTATCCATGAAGTAAAAAGAAGACAAAACGAAGTTGGTAAACAAGAAAATGTACTACTTTTACTAGATAATGCGCCAACCCATCATTCAGCTGATCTGTTGAGGAGAGTAAATGGAAAATTTAAAGTAAAATTTTTGCCTCCTAATGTGATATCCTTGATACAACCAATAGATCAAAGTGTTATTAAAACATTAAAATGACTTTATAGAAGACAACTTTTACGTAGGTTGTTATCTGTTGAAGAAGATAATGTAGAAGTCGTTTTATAATTTTTTAAGGAAATAAATTTCAGTAGTGTTGTAGATGCATGGGATTTAATTGAAAGGAAGAATTTGAATAGAGTACTTAATTGGGAGAATGAAAATTCAATAACCAATGAGGATGATTCTATTTTAAACGATATAAATGAGCTAATGTCAAAGCTACAAATTTGCCAGGATTGTGGTTATGATGATATGAAAAAGTGGGTCACTTGTGACAGTAATGATCAAGGCTTTCAGATTATCTCTGATAACGAAATCGTAGAAAACATATTGCAGATAAATGAACAGAAGAAAATGCAAGAAGATGAGACAGAAAGAAATCTAGACGTAGAAAATGATACAGGACCATCTTATGATGAAGCACTTCATGCGCTGGAAACAGCTCTCAAGTAGTTTGAAGAACCAACAGAAAGTGATACTTTGAGTTTACTACAGCTGAAACGTAATATAACAGCAATGAAGAGAAAAAGTTGCTTACGTCAAATGACAATTACCAAATATTTTAAACCAAATTAAACTTGTTACTTATTTCATGATTACCAAATGCAAATTTCCAAATACATATTGTAATCAAATTATTCGTATGTACTGTGTGACCCTACGTACCTAAATATTTTATTTCATGATTAATGCTGCAGTATTTTAGTATTATATCTAAGAAAATATGTATGTACTACATACATGTATAAGTGTATACATCGTATATTGAAAATGTATCTCTTAATGATTTCTTAATAAAGATTGATTTTCGTTGTTAGGTATTTGTTGTTTTTAATAAACACATAACATTATGTACTACATATGCACAAAACCGCTTTTTTTCATACATTCGATTATCCGAATGTTTATCGACAACAATTAGTCCGGTTAATCGAGTTTCTACGTACTTTTTCATAAACACATAAACACTCATACTATTAACTACATTTTCTAACTTGTTCCAATTTTTAAAAGTGTGGTATAACAAAAAGGGTTACCAAGAGAAAATTTAAAATTTGTATATTTCGAGTTTCAAGTTATGACCCCGTGCCGTATTCGAGAATCGGTTTGTAATTCCTAGAATTATAACCGATTATTTGGCCGTTGATTGAATTAAATTCGCTCTAGAAAAATCTTTCCAAATCAGTAAATGACAAAACTGGATCCACTATTTGTTTCTAAAATAACAAAATGTTTCATCTTTCCTCTTAGGACTTATATTTAAATCCACCTTGTCACGTGATGAGGTCAACACAATGGTACTCCATATTCTAAATATGGCCTAATATACATTGAAATATCTTAAAAAATAAGTCAGAACTTGGAATACCGAAAGCTCTTTTGACTCAATGAAAAACTCCAAAAGCTTTTCTAACAGCTTTAGCGCTCTGATCGCTCCGGATTAATTTCTTAATCATGCTGATTTTCGACTTCAATAACATCATGGATTTCGATTTATTGTATTTGCTTTACCATCTTGTAGACGAAGAACATTACAGAACCATTGTGACGATTTCAAGGCAGTGGTCACTGATCACTTCAACGTATTATAAAACTTAAATTAATTTGTTGCTTATTAGTAGATGCACTCGATGCGCTAACGGTTTTCTAAATTTCACATACAAAGTGACATTTTTCATAGACAAAATAGGTGTGAAAATGGTTCATTTGTCGTAATTAGTTAGAAATGTAAAATTTTTCGCCTATTTTGTCAGATTGTTTTAACATTTGTTTTGGAAATAGTATGATTTTTTGTAACTTTTGTGATAATGCAAACCTCGCTTCGCTCGTCACGTCACATTCGTTACAAAAAATTATGCTTTTCGTCACTAGTAAAATAGTTATTATGTCATTTGCACAAGCTGAAAAATCGCATTTTAATCCGGTTAGTGAATCAGATGTGTAAATAGTATAATCTGAAGCAGTGGCGGCTTGTCCATATGGTCATTTAGTCAATGACCTCCCAAAAATTTTGACAATATATAAAAAAATATTCATTATTACGTGTTTTATTAAAATAGGTAATTAAGTCGCCAGTACAATAACTTAAAATTTATCGGCCGTCGTTCGTAATTCATCCTCTTCAACCTTGGGCTGGCGGTGCGAATTGTCCTCATTGAATTAGATCTACCCGGAAAAACTCGAAAAACGTGCAGCGCCCGAATAAACGCGAACGTCCCAAACAATAATCAACTTTGGGTCATGAGCCGAGTCACGCAGTTTACGTTGACTTCGTATAGGGTGTACAACTACGCTCGATTTTGATTCGATTTTTGCGTGTTTTAAATCAATTTAAGAATTTATATTGATATGTTTTACTGTTGTTGGGTTGTTTTGTAAAAATACTATTTTTGATTCGCGTGTGCATGCGCTATAATAGAAAATGTCGGTAGTGCAGAAAATTAAACAACTAAAAAGTGCTAACAAACTTAATTTTACAAAATTAGTTGAGTTCAAGGCAAATGGTCGTCCTTTGCCAGAACTAAGTTTACGACAAACTAGCAAAGACAAAAATAAAGATGTTCATCAAAACTTTCGCAAGGTAATGTACGATTTAGCTAACTGGATATGTGGTTGTTAAGTATCAAATGTATTTTACTGTTTTGTTTGTTTATTATTTTCTAAACACTCGTCAGACTCGCTATAGTGCAAACCGGTGTAAGAGATTTAAAACATTTAAAAGAGGAAATTAAAAAAACATGCTTCGTCTGCAGAACACATGAAATGCTCGGTAAATTTTGCAACCGTAGGAAATGTTGATATTCGTACACAGCTAGACAATGCTTACAGAAAATCCATTAGAGGTTTTAATGAGAATGTTTCAAAAAATCGCTATATTTTGAACAGAATTGTAGATTGTATAAAATTTTGCGGTGCATTTGAGTTATTTATATTTTTTTAAGTATGTCTATTTATTAAATTAATTTTTGACCTCCCAGTATGATTGACCACGAGCCGCCACTGATTATTTTGAACTGATATTTATAGTGCGCGGTGAGAAAATGGGAGGTTAACTGGTTTGTAAGAGATAACTTTAATGCGCGCAGCAATTGCTTACTGAAAGTATAATCGGAGGTATAAAGTGGAAGATCGGTACCAGGCGTATTTTTGCGTTCACACAATTAGATTATCCTTTCAATTTTCTCGAATTCTGTATCATAAATTATTTTTTTGTCAACAAAGAAAATATCAAAACATGCGGTAATCCGATGGATTTTTTACAAAAATATTACAATACCCTAATTTAAAAAAGGTCAATTACGGTTATCAGTATATTAAATTATTAAAAATATTTAAAAATTTTGAATTGATTCTGAACGCGTTAAACTGAAAAAATTGATACACAAACTGTACTACGACAAGATGCACTCTTCAAGAAGAGAAGCAGAAATAAGCTCCTCAGCACGTGTCTGTTTTTGGTATTATATAACACCAATCTCTGGGGTACACCACTTGCAACACATTGTTTGTTTGATAAGACGGAGTGTTATGCCATGAAAACTCAAAAAAAAAACAACACGGTGGGTGTCACAAAGTTCCAAACTACCTCATCGGCGAGGGTAGGTCTAAGGAAATGTCTTTCACTTATCTTTATAGATGACTAAATGTCTTTATTACGTGTCAATTTTGGAGTTTTGTTAGACGCTAATCAGAACTTTTAAATGTACAACGTTCCATAAAATTAGAAACATGAATTACGTATGGTTTTCTATTAAAATGCAAATTTATCTTTGATTACACCACGGTCGTGTTCTTTTACATTATTAACTCTTTTCTAAGTTTGTTTCACTTCGAGGACTAAAACATAAACACTCAAATACGCAAGGATGTCCTATTTTAATTTGTTTATTCTTAAATACACAAACAACCACTAAAGACGGTGGTTCTTTGGTGTAAATAATCAATTTACTAACAGTTGTTTTTTTCGTCTTCTTCAGATGAAACGAATAATTCGTTTTGGGGTATACACCAGAGTTTTCGTCGTTACACTAAAAATGATTTATCAGAAACAGTTTATTACGCCGAAGTTTATTTATCGAAAAAATACAAATTAACCCTATTGCATTTCAATAATAAGTTCGCTGGTGTAAAGGAACTCGAAGTATCCGTAAACGTGACTTTGTCATCAACTAGTCAACGAACCGTCCCTTTTATTTTTGCGAACTATATGGTTCCTACCACATTATTATAAATATCACTTTAATACTGCATAATTTTCATTAGATTGTACCCGACGAACTTTAAGTTCACTGTTTACTATTTAGCGTTTGTTAAAAATATCAGTTATAGTCCGCTATAGATTTATACTTGTTTATAATTACATTTAACCACGTAATTCCGAGTCCACTTATAGACTAACTTAAAAATATTAGAATATAAACTGGGGGAGTGCGTCCTCCTTCCTAAACTTTTTTACATACAGAAAGAACCTAACAAGAAAAATACGTTAACAGTTCTCAGAAAGATAAGCCATCCTCATATTCAGAGTTTAACCGTAGTTTGTAATCAGTGTACTGTTCGGTTTAGACCTAACAAAATATTAGATTTACTTTATAAAAGCGACGACATTTGAATTATTGTCTTGGAACAAACAAAGAGTTTATTAATTCAGCAAAGTAAAATTCTATGAAACCTTTGATAAAAACTATCGTGATAAACATTTTTTTAAACTTAATTGTAAGAAATCGATAAAGCATTTCACGACGCCACGACTGATTTAAAAAATATCAGATGACAAATGAAATAAATATTCCAGCAAACGTGACTATGAAAAACATACGCCCTTTCTAACGCAAATGAAATTTATACTAAAGTACAGTACAAGCCACCTAAAACGAATACTTTCATAAGACCAAAATCATAAACGATCTGGAAGACAAAAATGTCTTGATTCAATTCAAAATATGCTCATGAATATCATATCTTTTAAATTTATATAGAATAAAGAATGTATCTAGCATTTTAATCAGTTTAATACAAAACTTTAACCTGCGATTTTGGCACACAAAGTTTTAGCATTAATTTTTTATTAATAATTCGTTTTGTTTAATTTTGGGATGTTTTAAATTATAATTTGTTTTAACTTTGTAATCGTATGTGTAAATTTTGCTCGTACATTAAAAGTCACATTTACTATTAAGTTTTGTGTTTGATTGTCATTCCTAAAAGAAGGTTAAAGAAACATGTTTTGAATAAATCCATGTTGGTTTACTTGTATAACAGTTTTGTCTAGTAGAAATTTAAATATTTGTCTAATCATAGCTTTTTCAAAAAATTTACAGTAGTGGGTGTTAGTCTGAAGGGATAGTAGTTTTCTGCTTTACACTTATTTCCCTTTTTAAAGTTGATATGGAAACGGCTCCTAGTCATTGTTTCTGTAGTTTTCCACTGTTCAGCAATGCTTGAAAGATTTTGCAGAGAAAAGCAATAAAATTTTACGATATAATTTTAATAGTTTTTGAAGTGAGACCATCTGAAACTGACGCAGAGTTGACAAAAAGTTGTTAATTTTATCTAAGATTAGTTTTTCCGTAAATAAAATATTTGAGGGGGTGTCAGAATACGTGACATATGAATGAATAATTTTAGGTAAGTTGCTGTATTTCTGTGAAATGATAAATTGGCACAAAATTTCCGTCAGGATATTTGCACTTTCCCAATTTCTATCACACAAGACTTCGTTACTCTAGAAAACAAACATGATTCGAAAAACCGTAGTAATTGTGAGATCTCACAAGATGTCGTTAGACACACATTTCACTTATGTTCATTGCTGCACTTGAGTTTAAAAGACCAACCGCCTTCTTGTACAGTTGTATACCGCACTTAAGTGTACACCTCTGAGGAACTCACAATAAGAGCGAAATGCGCATCAGGTGTTCTTTCGTGTCTGTATGCTAAAAAATACTTCGCTTTATCAACTCGAGTGTTTATTGCATTCTAAGTTATTGCTTAGATAACGATTTGCATTTATAACCTTCAACGGTCGTTACAGTGATCTGTTGGCATTGCTTAGTTTATACTACTTATACGTGTCTCTTATTACACGAGATGTTGTTACACACACATTTCACTTATATAACATTTAAATTTTTAATATTTGCTACTTTTTCTGGAAAATTTCAAATGCAATGCTATAACTATAACTAACTTACAAAAAAACTAATAATATTACTTATTTACCTGTGAAAACCGCAAACTAATATGTCGTTCCAAAGCTATCGGCATTTTTTCAATTCTGATCAGTGTTGACTCACTCTGTAACTTTTAAAGAACTTATGTTACTTAATTTGTCTTGACAACAAAGATGTACCATAAGTTTTTAGTAAAACTTTAAGATCCCTTAATTTTTGCACAAAATTTTTCGGTTTTTATAAAAATTTACCGTTACCATTAACTTTAAAAGCAAATTATTTGTACTAACATTCTCTAAAAAGACATATAGAGTGATCTATTTAAAAATCTTGAGATATTGCTTGGTTTGCATTTTGCTTCGTCCCGTATTAATAAAGTTCCTAATAATAAAAATAAACACAGTTAATGACATGGAAATAACATGTTAAAAAAATACGTGTAATATTATTTCAATTAGCTTTATAATAGAGCGTTACAGTATATGTCATTTTACAGATAATTAGCTGTGTTACAATATATTGATATGCTATATTTTTTAAAGCTGTTGATAAAATATTTTAAAACCTTAAAGAAAATACGGTATGTTTTATTTAAAAAACATGTAGGTTTATGCTGCCACGATTCTTTAGAACACCCTGTATAATCCAAAAAATTTTAAAATGTTTACTCAGTAACTGTACCAAATGTGATCAATTTTAAAAGTTATATTTTTTATTAATTATTATCCTCCGATGCGCCACCCTGTATATGATTTCATGTTTGGGTAACTTGCCACTTTATAAACAAATATTGAAGGAGGTTTGGTGTTTTTTGAGTTGGTATTTGCCTATTTTTATGTACATTATTTTCATTATCTATCATAAGAGTGTATTTGTTGCTTAGTGCTATAGTGTTATCTAGTTCTTCCTTGTTTCTACTTCGTGTTACCTTTTTCGTTTCGTGCTCATTATTTTCTGCCATGATATATCAGTGGATTAATCTATTTCTTCTTGTCCGTCATCGCTAGTTGATGACATTCTCAGTAATTGTTGATTATGGTACCCATGCTGCATTGAGTTTGTACTCGTGGTTAGAGGTTGTGACAGATTATAGTATTATGCTTTATTGAACTCATTGTAGGGACAACGTTAATAAATATGTGTTGGAGTATTATATTTTATGGTGTGTTATTATAGTTTAATTGTTGTAATAAAATTATTGTCTGCTGTTGATTATTTTTGTAATTGTAAACTTTTGTCATTACTAAGGTACGCCACTGGCGTATTATATCTAAGATGTACTACATACATGTTTTTACTTAGGTTTGTTTAATATTCACTTGTTAGAATGCAATAAGAAAGATAAAGTTTATTTTGAGTTTTAACCCTAAGCATTAAGCGCGCCAAAGTAATAAAGTCATTACTCTCCAAAAATCAAACACGTAATTCCATTTAAATAAAGATATAAAATATTAAACACTGACTTAAATACAAGTAGATTATGTAAAATTAGGCATTCTGATAGATCAAAAACAAATGTTCGTAACACTATAACACCCGTCAAAATATTGATCAATGCTTAGATATGTGTCGATTAACAAAACAGTTTCTTGCATACAACAAAAAAGTATATAACTGTATACTGATAGAAATTAGACAATTGGATGCAAACATAGTAGTAAAAACAATCAGTTTGTTAAGGTTTATTTGTAAATTAACTAAAAAAATATATAACAGTGCTAGAAGGCCTGCCGACAGCTCCTCTTAGTCGGAAGTGGTCGTGGGCTGATTGAGAATTGTTCGAAATGAAGGCTTCTACACTGCACGAATTATTTATAAGGCGCTACTTAGGATTACGTATTAGAAATATCTAAAGCCACTAGGAACTCGTAGACACAGAAACAAACCGTACGCGGATAGGAATATGTATATTATTATAGCGACTAGAGTTCAATTAACACACATAGAAACACATCGACACAACAATAGATAATATCATTTAGAATAAATAGCAAAATATAGTTATAAAATAAGAATAATTCACGAGAGCGAGTTAAGACACGAATACAAATCCGAGGCACAAACGCCCCAAATAAGCTAGCGTATTATCCATCTTTGACCGTCGTAGCACCGATTTTTCTATGCAAACGATTCACGTGGCAAATATTGTTTGGAATGTACTTGACAACAATTACGGAGAGTACCAGACCTTGATCGATTATTTAAATAGTTTCATAGCGCACAAAATTAATCAGGTACTTGGAATGATTTTTCTAGTTCAGAAAATTATTTATACAGTGCCAAAAAGGTACGTTGCTAAACTCACAGCTGCGGTACGTATACATCGAACGCGACAAAATTTATAAATAATATGCATAAAAGAATTAACTTAGCTTGTATACATAGGAAGTCTTCGGTGTTCGACAGTTAATCGGCAGATGTGTTAGCTTTCGTATCCAAATCTAATATCTTATTATCCAATGAAGAGAAGGAAAAACCAAAATGGACTCCGTTGATAACAGTTGCTGGGCTGCTCACAAAGAACCAGATAACAGGCTTATCTCGGGTAGAGTCCTTGACAAGAAGGCGGTCCCAAGGTAGGTTGAAATTACAACGTTGTTGATAATACCAGAACCACTTTAATATTTTATAATTTTTGGATTATTATCCTTGCCAGCATAACCAAAATTAAAGATCCATTGATTAATTAAAACAAAGTACGTCTGCAGTGACCATCAGAAGAAGCCAAATAGGAAAACCCACACAAAAAAAAGGTGTCTGCAATTACTAGAATCCGTGAGAACAAATATTTTATTAAAACAAAGGAAAGTAATAGAAGGTACTTACATAGGGACAGTAGTCGAAGACTTATTCCCTAATTTAAAAGAGATGATTTTACTTTAATCGATATTACAAAGCACATGTCTAATTGTTCAGTTTTTAGACAAAATTTTCATTTACACCTTTTCGCAACAGTCAGCACATAGGAAGTGAGGTATAACTTTTGCAAATGCAGACAAATCATCGAAACTGGCAATTCCAAACAACTAAAATTCCATTCAATATAAAAATTCATATTTAAACGCATGAGTGTAAACATGGCTGTCTATACTGTAGGGAGAAATTGGTCTTTAAATCAATTATTTGCGAAATAATACCGTCACAAGCCTTATTATGGTGATCATTGATAATTTGACAACGCCAGAAACTAACCAATTATTGAAAAATTAACAGCGTTGGAAATAATTTTCAATTAATTGGAATAGGAAACTATTTCCAATGCTCTTAATTTTCAATAATTGTCTAATTTCTGGCGTTGTTAAATTATCAATAGTCACCATAAAAGGACCAAATATGATTCTAAGTTCGTGTTTAGAGTTCGGATACTTTTTTTAAATTTAAGTGCTGTTTTGATAGATTCTTAGACAGCTTATAAAAAAGCATAAAATAAAAAAAAATGTTGTGTAAGCTGCTGTTAAGTCGCCCATTTTAATTATTGGTTTTTTTGAACTCATCACTTTCAAGGGCTCTTTCAATTTTCTACCATTTTGATTGTAAAAATCTAATCTAAAATTGAAGAAACGGTCCAGAAAAGACTTTGGCACGCGATTTTTACATAATTAATTGTATAATAAGAAAAACAAAAATTGGTTTTATCAAGCTCAAAAGTACATATTAGACAAAACGTCGTTTTTACAATTTATAAAGCTTTATAAAAATACCATTTATTTAAACAAAATATTATCGTTTGTAATTCTGCAAATTTCGTTTCATCAATAACTTTAAAACTGTTTTTTTCTAATTTTATATTACTTTTGTTACAGGCAATTAAAATAGTTGCATCGGTTTTAAAGCTGTTTAATCGGTTACACACATAATGAGACATACATAAAAATATATCAATAGCAATACAAAATATCGTGCTCTCTCGTTGATATTTTACACATATAAATATAAATGAATTAGCGACACATCAAACAAGTAATAGTCAAACTTAGGTAGCCGTTGGTATTGAGTGAGACGGGTACTTATCCTCCTTAAACGACGAACTTATCCCGCTAGCTAAGAACACAGAGCGTGTGGATTCAAATGTAACAATGAGTAAATTATTTATAAACACGACTTCGATTTATTACGTAATTTATTTCGTTGGTTTGATAACAATTTAAACAAACAGGATAAGAAACCGTCGAGTACAAGTAATTTGTCTAGCGACATAAAGTTCTTTAACATTAAACATACCTAGAGGTAAGTTATTTAAGCTATCATCACATACGTGTATCAGTCATTAAGGCGTCTTTTGGAGCGTTCGACGTCATAGTTTCCAGTTATAGTTAACCTTGTAATGATAAGGCGAATTTTTTGGATATAATGCTAACGGTGGACTGACGCTTCGCATTTGCATATTTACGATTTTTGTTTCCAATAATGACATTTAATTATTTTGACTGCGTTTTAGAGTTTATATAGACTCCATGCTGAAAATGTTATTACTTTAACTCACGAAATTAATATTAAAATTATTACAAATTTTAGAATAACTTTAAACGTAAGTAAAATGTTTCTTAAAAGATTAAATTATAAGTTGAGTTATTTTAATTTAAATTCTTTACGTAACACTTAGAACAAATGTATACAGAACGTTCTGCGCAGATATATGTACTACAACTTTTACAGGTGTACCGGGTCAGCCAATTTTTTCTTCTGTCACAAAACGTCCACCTGCCTCGATTATTTAAATGCTGTTAAGTTTGTGGTTGTAGAACATCAATGTTCAATATTTCGTGGATTTTATTTTGTATATTTTTAGGTATGCATGCTTGTTCTTGACGAAGACGAAGGTGATCATCTACGAGTTGAATTCCAAGCTTCCTTAAAAATATTCTTTTTTATACCTTGATCATTTTTATTATTTATTTTATAAAGTATCATGGAGTTGATTTCTGCAACATTGAGCATTGCATAATAGATTACCATGAGCCATCTTCCTGTTCTTCTTGAACAATTATAGCTGGCACATAATTTGTCGACTGTGTCAACTCCACTTTTTGTTTTATTATAATCTATTATGATATCTGGCTTTCCTGTTTTGCGATTTTTTTCGTTTTTTGGAACGTACGATACCAACCTGGTAACATTCCTACAAGCAAACATGTTTGATCCTTCAGGTCTTCCTTTCAAACAAACGAAATGTAATGGAAGTTTTTTTTTATTCTTCCTTATAATTCCAATTGTTGTTATTTTGTAATTATTGTACAGGTATTCAATCAATTCGATGCTAGTGTACCAGATGTCAATTGTCAAGTTCCCATCACTCTCCTTGACGGGTTTTCACTACAGCACTTGGTGAATTGTTCATTGCATGTTGTCCTTCCGGCTGTGTTCCAAAGTAGACCTCTAGATTTGATGTGTAATATGCTTTTGCGTCCGCCAATGCAAATATTTTTATACCGTACTTATTTGGCTTACTCGGTATATATTGCCTGAATGGTCAACGTCCACAAAGACTTTCGAGTTTTTCATCAATTGTGACATATTCGAATGGAGTTCATCATGAATATATCAAATAAATCTCTAATAGCAGCTAGCTTACCCCCTCGCTTACGAACTTTACGCGTTGACAGATTGTCAAATTACACATGCCGCAAAAAAATCCAAATCTAAAAAGTAACGTTGTCAATCAAAAAAGTTCTACACTTGTTCCATAAGAATTCCATAGTTTTTCTAAATTCAATGTATTTGGTTTAAAAACTCCAGAAATATGCAATCATCCAATAAGGGCACGAATATGTTCGTTAGTGAATTGAACAATAAATTCTAACATTTCATCATCCAAAACCATCTTCTAATTCGTCAAACCATATGTCTTGCTTGGTGTCAGTGTCTAAAACTTGTTGTTACAGTACATCATCTTATAACAGTGAATCTGCGTGGAACTGCATACGGCACACGAATGCTGTGGGCGAACTGACGCTCAGAAAATAACAATAACAATGTACATCCGGCCGTTACAGTTCTCAGAATAGTAGGTAATGCTTCTAAGAATTATTTAGACAGTTACGTGAAAGCTGATACATTCAAATTTACGGAAACATTAAAAATAAGCAAAAAAATATTAGCGCAGACTGAGTCCGCACGCTAGCATCCGAAGGTTAAGAAACGGTTTGGGACTGGTAATTGTGTTGTTCAGATACACACGCTAAAATTGAAATAGCTGCAAAACAAAGCACTGATGGCAAATTAGATCTGCGGCACAGTATTAAAGGAATTCTAATTGGCACCTCCGAACAGCATTGGTGTTAATTCCAAATACCACTTCTTCGAGTACAAGTAAGGGTCGAGTGGTTAATCCTTCCAATTACAACAGCATAAGGCAGTAACAGATTTAGAAGACAACCCACAAATTCTGGACGTAATAAAATCCCTACATACATAAAGCAAGGTAATCCCAGAAAATACGATCGGACAAAAAAACTTTAATAATTAGGAAAACCCAATGCAGCAAACTGTCGATACGTGGTAAAATATAGGTCAGTAATCTCACCTGCAAACTTTTATTATAAACCAGATCCGGTTTTATTTTTAATTACTTATCCAATGTTCTTTACATTCCACAACAGACGGATGGTTATAACAACTTTAGATTAATCCATCATTCTGACTTGTGTTCAGAATTTCATTCAGCAGATCCTTTTTACAAACGCGACTGTCTTCGTTACCAGTCAAACACAATGAGAAAGAACGTAAAACGAGCACAATTGGATTTAACCTCCTATTAAACTCGCATTGAAAGTAGGCAGGGCGGTAATGTGTAAAAGTAACACGTATGCAGGACAATTTCAACGTTAGAAAAGTAAAAGTACATATACTAATAAAATGTTCTTCTTACTTTTCCAGTTTTATTTTAATTTGCATAGTACGTAATCGTTTATTTAAATAAAAGGCAAAATTTAATTAATATTGGTTTTACCTATCCAGATTTTAAGTTTGCGTGTAGTACCTTTACTAATTTTAAATGTAACTGAAAACCAGTATTTTCAATTCTGCTTTTGTAAGAAGAATGGTTAAATATAAAAGAAACTTCTGTTCTTTAACGAATAAACATTTCTAATTAAAACATTTTACAAAGTTAAAAGGAACAAACTTAAATCTAATACAGCATTAAAAATATAATATAATAAAATATATTTTTTTTGTTTTTGGATTATTTATCTATTCAAGATGGATGCTGTTACGTTTTGAATAAACATTTCTCTATTTTCTACTGCAAAGTAATCAATATTAATCATAAAGCAGTTAAATAAAGGAATTTCATTAATATAAAATCTGCTGATTTCAGTACATATACAAATGCTTAAGTGAAAACAGTGAATATGTTAAAAGGCCATTAAAATTAGTTCATCGTAATAGCAAAAAAGCTACCAAACTGTGCACAAGCAGGAATTTGAAATAGGAAAACCGTGTATTCATGTTTATAAAATATTTTGCATATTAAAATAAGCGCTGTTATGTAACTACAAACATCACATACCTACATACATATAATTATTGCCAATTCTGGAGTTTCATGTTTTGGCTGTATTTTAATTGCGTTAGTTTTACGTTGATGTTTGCAAAATTAATGAAAATGCAAATCAACTGCTTGCGTCTATTTTCACATTTTCCACATGCAGCCGATTTTTCCCCACCTAATACCGAAATCGTTTTAACTTATACGAAAGAAATTGTTAAAACATTTTTTTTTGTTTCGAAAACGATCGAGAAAGCATCAACGAAAACATTAATCACACTCAAATGGTTAAATATAAACAACTCAGAAGTTGTTTCGTGAATATGGCATTTACAAAACGTTTCTATCAAACGTAAAGTTTGAGATAAACGCCAATTTCCTTTTGTAACTTTGACATTCAACTATTTTGTATCTCTATTCTGTTATTCTAACATGTGGCAAAAGCACGGTCCGTTAACAAGTTGTTTTCGCACTTAACAGCGTATGTTTCCATTTTTTATCGGAAAAGAAGGAAACGTAGAAACAAATTAAATTAAATAAAGACGGAGGATGGGGCGAATAGCCTGAAACGGAACGTCGTTATGCGAAAACTTCAGAAACTATTTAGATCGAATGTATTCTAGACCGACTATCGACACTCTTCAGAATTTCAGTTACAGTCCAAGAGTTTTTTTTTGTTACGCTTGAACTCTCGTAACAGTGACAATATAAAAACCGGTAATCTTCGAAACAATTTAAAAATAAATGACCGTTACTTAAGAATAAATTCTCCGACTTATTGATTTAATAAAAAAACTTTAGAAAGTGATTTTAAATCGATTCGAACAAGTTTTTTCGGTGTGCATTTTCAGTAAAACTTCGAGAACTTTCGTTAGTTTTTTCAAACATCATTGGTAGTTGGTTGTTCAAGCATTTTCAACATTTTTCACTCCTCTTAAACTTTTTATAGTATATAGAGAAAGAAAAAAATGTAAAAATCGAGCATTTTTATATGAGAAATTCAGTTGCCGCTTTCTTTTAAATAACTGGATCTCAATTTCGCATAAGAAAATCCATGCAGCTAAAGCACTTAATATTCTTGAAGTTTATGCCAACATTCGAGCGTATCCTCTATAAAAGAGATTTATGTATAAATATGGTAACGGCACTGTATATGTAAATATAATAGTTACAACAAGTAAATTCGGCGTTACTTAATGTAATCGATTTCCGATTACGTTGCTGAATTTGCAAACATCCTAAAACCCAAATAAATAATTTGGCGTTAAAGTAGGCCGGAGCCTGGTTGAAAAAGAGAATGAAAAGATAAGGTAAAAATGTGTGTTGTCACGTTTCGATGTTGGTTTTTTTATACTATTTAAGTCTTTTTCGCATGTAAGTGAGCGTAGTACCCTTTTTGCATACATAACTCGCACGAGGCTATCAAATAACGAGTTTCAATCTCCATAAAACGTCAGCGAGCTGCCAAGAGAATAATACCAAAATAGAATACAAAGTTATCGATCGAAAGCAAGAGGTCGGACATAAAAATTTTAAGAAGTGATTTGAGGCAATACGTTATGACCGTTTTGGTGACAATTGAAAAGATAACTAAGCTATGGAAGACGTGACTGTTGTATGTCTAACACGCGTTGCGACTTAACAGATCTCTGAGACTTCACTAAAAGTATCTCAAATGGGAAACGCTGGTCAGCTAGACAATTTTATGCGGTAATAAAACAATGGGCTTACTATTGGATTATCGTAAAATGCTTCGGACCGTGTTCGAAACTGTAGAAAAAAGTACTAAATTACAGAACCTCTAAACACGAATTCCGGTAAAGGGTAAACATTTAAAACACTTTGTTGATAAACAGAGAAGCACCATAAAAGTCAAAGTCGTCAAGAATTAATAAAAAAAAGAGAATACATAATTTGATAAAGAAAAATCCATTAAGGTACAACCGTTGCGCAACTCATTATTTAAAAAAAAAATTAAAGTGGTATACGCCTTTTCTCTGTCTAATGCGAAACATAAAAACTGAGAGAAGAGATATTTTTATCACGTTCCGACTTGAAATGCCTAATAGCAAAAAGATGATGCGATATGTGCAAAGAGTTTTAGATTCATGCAGAAGTATAACTTATATTGCACTCTAGCGGGTACACACAATGATATATTTCTATCTGCAACGCTTGCGGTAACTATTTTATGGGAAAATATAAAGTACTAATACGTTTTTTGTTTTAAAATGTATATGTGATAAATTTTATGATTACCACATTAAAATAAAATATATTTTTGTTATTGCTCTAAAATATTTCTCTGGTAAATAAACTGCCTCTATAAAGACTTTATACTTAGTTTTAATCGGTCATATTTGTTACAAAAGTCGTAACTTGGCGGATATATGACACAGTTCCATTGTGTTAATGGTGCTTTGTATTCTCTAAAACATTTTTGCATAACTTGAATAATACGTACACAGTAATATAAATACTCAATGAACAATGCATCTTTAAAATTACTTTTCAAACGTTTTATAATTAAAAAAAATTGTAATTATTGTTGCCGTTGTCAAATGTTATTTGTAGAAATTATTTATAAACAAGATAGAGATTCTACAATCTTGTTTGTCTAAAGATTGATATACAATTTGACCTCCATTTCTTAATAAAAATGAGAATATAATCATACAAATAAAATTCTCTAATGACACAATTCATCAAATATGGTACTAAAGCTTTAATATACTTAGTAAGTAAATATATCCTAAATTTATGACCTGATATGCATTAGAATATCAAATTTTGATGCCGTTTACAGTATAACATGTACTACCACAAACTTTTTAACAAAAAAAGTTATATACCTGAAAATTTAAGACTGTGATCTTCTTGCAGATTCCATCGTAGCCAAATTTAATTGTACATACAAGTTTAGAAAATAATTTTTAATGTACGTACGAATAAGATCTTACATAATCACTAGTATGAGTGTAAAGTTTGCATTCAAAAATCAGATTTATTTATAATTATCAGCTTTTTGTAGGCAAGTTAGGACTACTGACTAATATCAGGAAAGTTTTAATGATCAGTAATAACAGTGCTTTCATACAATCGACTTCATTATAAATAAATTTCAATATTTTATAATAACACATCGGAAATTAAAAAAATAATAATAAATTAAGGGACCTCATAGTTAATAGTAAAATCTTACAATTATTTAAAACAATTGCCGAAGGTTCGCTATATTTTAATTTTTTTTTTTGTAAACCTATAAGAAATAGTTTTGCAGGCCCATTCTTCGCAGTTGTTTGAAATTTTGAATTGCAGTAGTCCCTAAGATAGTATCATTTTTTACTAGTGGACGTAGGAATAGTAGTTTGTGTAGGTGAGAAAGTGAATGTTTCCTGCCTTAAGAAGATATGGACAGGGAAGCCTGGCCAGTGCTTCATAAGGTCCGGAAATCGACTTTCTCGCCATGGTTCACACAATATTTTTTTACGCTACAACATAAAAAAACATGACCTAAAAAAATTTATTTACCACATACAACTTTTGGTTTAATTACACTATGCAACACTAGAAAATTCACTAATCGATACCACTTAATATAATTCTAATTAGATACACCTAGCGGACTAATTAAATCCAGACTTTACTTTAACCCATCGCGTTGCCATTTGGCAACACATCAATATTTTCACCTCAAATTTATACGTCATAGAAATATAACAAAACAACTCAATGTAGCCATGCAATAACACACCAACTGCTTGTATTTTTAAGCGCTGTGTGAAATGTAAACATCTGTGATTTTGAACCTTACTTTTTTCCACATTTTTGTGCAGTGCAGATCGTGAGTGTACCATCTCATGTACAGCCTTTACTTGTTGGACATTTCAAAAGTAAAATTAATACCCACACAAATCCAGGTAAGGATTACGATTATTTATTATATTATTACACGTACAGATGTAATGCAAAACAAATAAAAGTAGTAACGTTAACGTTAAACGAGGTAGATAAGGTAAATCGATCAACCAACAAGGGAGTCGCTACTGAATGATTTTATCTTGGTTATGGACGTATGAAAAATATCAAATTTACGTAGAGCACTGCTGCTGCATACAGAGAATATAGGAGATGACTCCAACACACGCGTACGAGGAGTGGGTAGGTAGGAAGTGGTAGGAAAACAAGACCCAGGTCGAGGAACAAAAAAAGATAATTTTGCCAACAATTTAGGACAATCGACAAGGTAGAGAAGAAAAGAGGTAGCGCGACGACTACTTAAATCAGAAAGGTTAAATCTAGCCAAAAGATCAGATTGCGGGAAACCTCTAGGAGGGTAAATCTCATCAACGTGGTAAAATAGAAATTACAAGAATTTCCGCTGAATGGTCTCTAGAGCGTGGATATTAACCTGATACGTAGGTTTCCAAACTACCGAGGTATACTCCAGCCAAGTTCGAATGAGGGTTCTGTACAGCAAGAGAGGCAAGTCAGCGCTTAAAAAATCTCTAGAGTTTCTGATAATAAAACCTAGAGTTTTATTTGAAGATAAAACAATAGATCGAATGAGCGAACTAAAAGACAGAGACAAATTAAAAGTGACAGCCACATCTTTAAAAGCTCTAGATCGAGTAATGGAGACGTCGGAAAAAGAATAGTTAAAAAGAATTGGGGGTTTTGCTCTCATATAAGAAACAATGTGACATTTAGAAACGTTTAGATCTAAGTGGTTAAACCGACACTATTTATCAAAAAGATCAAGCCTTCTCTAAAGCACAAGACCATCAGACATATCACGTATTACCTGAAATATCTTTATGTCATCCGCATACAGTAGGCAATGATAATCAAGAGTAGGTACGACGTCATTGACAAAGATATTGAATAATAAGGGGCCAAAAACAGAGCCTTGGGGTACACCCGAAGGGACACTTGAGACAGGCGACCGGAAGCCAAGCAGCTCAACATAGGTAACTCATGAGTAATTGTACTAAGTTGTTAAAGCGTGATGCTTCGAAATGAGAATCTCATGGTTCAACTGATCGAAAGCCTTACTAAAATCGGTGTACGCAACGTCGACCTAGAAACGAGAATCTAAGAATTCAGCAAGAAACTGGTGCATAAAAAATAAATTGGTAATTATGGAGCGCCCTCTAATAAAGCCGTGTTGACAACTGTGAAGTTTTTGGAAGATTCTAGAAGCGATGTAGTTATATTTGTAAAATTCGACTTTGAGAAGTTACAGAGAACCGCGATGGGACGATAGTTAAGAACATTGGATCTGTCGCCTTTTTTATAAACGGGAACAATTTGAGCAGATTTCTAATCAACAGGATTGCGTCTCTGCTGAAAGATCAGATTGAATATGTGAAGTAACGGCGTCGACAGCACAGAAATGCAGTCTCGCAAAAACAAAGCAGAGATCAGATCAGTGCCTGCGGTAAGTGTGGGTTTATTCTTTTTTATAGCAAAAAGCAATTTAGACTCGACGAAATGTTTAAGCAGAGAGATCACGTCAACATTCTGATGTTGAGGTACAAAAGAGTGCTGGGCATGTACGTCGCTAAAGCAGCTACTAAAATAAGAAACAATAAAGTTGACAACATCATTTTGGCCGTGACTGTGAGCACCAAGATAAGTCATATTAGAAGGTATACCATACCGGAGGAATTACGGACTAGTTTAAAGTAAGACCAGAAATGATTTGGGTTAGACCTAATGTCGGTCTTAATACGTCTCAAATAGCATTTATAAAAAGTTTGAATATCAGTCTTTATCTTGCTGCGCAGCAATCTAAACCAATGAAGAGAAGTAGAGTCATTAGATTATTTATAATTCCGCCAGAGAAAGTACTTCAGCTTGATATCAGAGATGATAGCATTAGAAAATCATGGCGGATTATTTGTTCTAGATTTCGGAGAGGACTTAGAGATAAATGTATTTAATTAATCATAGATAACAGAATATAGTTTCTGTAAAAAGAAATCAACGGAGGAGTCTGTCAAGATAGGGATCCATGATAGGAAAGAAAGATGTTCATATAAGAAGACGTAGTTACCTTTTCTAAAGTTGTAGGACAAATGAAGATTATTTATGAGTGTGAATTTAGGATAATGTTCTTATACATAATTCTATATCTCTCAATATTTTTACTATCGATATCAAATATAGTTTTTTCTTCAATTTTAAGAATGGATAAAGATGATAGAAGACTCTTGACCAAAAAAGAGTTAGAAACTTTCTAGAAGAATTTTGCTGGTCTGGAGGGTGAAAATGAAGTAGACGATTTATTCGACATTGACAGTTTTAAAAACCCTACATACCAACTTGACACAGATACAAAAGTGATGAATAACGATCAAGCCTTGGAGACAACAAATGAAGAAATAATAATAATAATAATAATAACCATTTATTCATTTACATAATACATGTATAAATACACAACAGAAAAATAAAGTACAAGAAAAAAAACATGAATAAATGTGACATAGAAAAAAAATGGAAAACGGAATAATTGAAAATAAATTAATATATAAAAAAACAAGAAATCAACAGAGTGAGCATAGTTCCAGCTAAGTTCCAATATCATGAAATTTGACGCTGTGAACATATGCTTGATTATGTTGTAAAATCTGAGCAAAGAAATTCAGAAAAGAACAAATTGTTTAATATTTTTATTGATTATATACGATAGCACCAGTGAAGAATATAAAAAACTTAACAATGTTGTATTTAAAAATGATTAAAAAATGTTAAATTTAAAATGAAGTTAACTATTTTATTTACTCAACAATAAAGAAATTTGTTGCCTTGAATTAAAAACAGAATTTTTTAATCAATTTTTGTAGCAGTACATAGATAAGTTTGCTATAAAATCAAAATCATAATATTGCAATGTGAAATTATAAACAAGTGGAATGTAATATAAGAAATTAGATTGACCTACACTTTTTCTTGCTGATATTACGTACGACAGATTGTTATCTTTCAGTCTAGGATCATATGAGTGAGTGGGAACACAAATATCATTATACCCAGATTTATGCAAAAACTTTGATATAGACATAAAATACAATTGTTTTACATCAAAAACATTTACTTCTCGAAACAAAGCGTCGCTAGAAAAACAATTTTTTATTGTAAATAATTTTCAATACTAATTTCTGTGTTATTTCTAACTTTGATAGATGAGTTGTCAAAGCGCCACCCCAAATAAGTATTCCATAACTCAATGAAGACTGGATAAATGCAAAATATAGTATACGCAGAATTTTAATTTCAAATGTATGTTTAAGAGTTCTAAATAAATATATGTATCTTCTTAGTTTAGTAACTAATTGGTTAATATGCACCCCATTTCATGTTTGAATATAAATATACCTAAATATTTTATAGATGTAGCCCCAGCTATGTTTATATTACATGTACAACTAATTCTGTTACAATTAACATTATGAACAACAATATGCTCGTTCGTAAGTAAATTACAAGCATAAGAAGAAACGGCAAATACTTAGTTTTACTATAATTTAAAGTTAAACAGTTGTTATCTAGCCAGTATTTTATTGCTGATTGCTTAGTTGAAGCAGATAACATAACATAATCCCAAGTGGAACCACCGATATACAAAACTGTGTCATCAGCATACGCTAAAATGTCCACATCATTGAAAAGAATCAATAAATCATTGATATAAATATTAAACAAAACTGGCCCAAGAACGCTTCCTTGTGGAACTCCACATTTAATTTTAAGAGATGTACTTATTTTATTATTTACTCTAACACATTGATATCTGTCACTTAGATAACTCTGAAAAAATGTAAGGATGTACCACGGATACCAATATGTTCAAGCTTATCAAAAGGATAGAATAGTTGACACAGTCAAATGCCTTGGCTAAATCTAAAAATACAGCAATAGAGCATCTAGAATTATTCATATTTTTATAAATTTTTCTTGTTAGAAAAGCCAAAGCATCTGTCGTGTCTCTATCTTCTCTAAATCCGAATTGACGAGAAGATAGGATACTAAATTTAGTTAAGAAGTTTACCAGTTGAGTTTTTATTATTTTTTCAAAAACTTTGAAATATTAGAGCACAATGCTATAGGTCTGTAATTAGTAAGTAATTTGGTGGCTCCACCCTTGTGAAGAGGTATAATAATTGTATCTTTATAAGCTCTAGGAAAATAACCTGCCTCTAAACATCTATTAAAAATAATTGACAAAGGTTTAGAAATAATAGTAGCACATAGTTTTAAAATTTTGTTACTAATTCCATTAGAACCAGTTGAGGAAGTAGTTTTTAATTTTTGATAGTGAGTATAATATCATCTTCAATAATGGATAAAAAAAGTAAATTTTGGTTTAATCTTTCAAATTTAAGTTTATAGCTATCGCTAGTTTTTATGTAATTTGTTAAAGATTCAGAAATATTAACAAAATAATTATTGAATTCACTAGCAATGTCAGTATCATTTTCAATAAGAATATTATTGTCAGTTTTTATTTTAATGATATTAATTGTATTCTTTATTGTTTTTAAATTAGCTGCTTGTTTGGTATACATCCAGATATCTTTTGAATCAGTTTCTTTAGAAATTTTAGATTTAAAATATTTGTTTTTTTCTCTTAATCATATTATTTATTGAATTCTTTAGTTTTTTATATTGTATGAATTTAGCTTCATTGAGTTTATCTTTTAAAAATTCTTTGTGATATATATCCCTTACCGCGATATGTTCTAAAATTATATTGGTAATCCACGGTTTTTTTGGACTGTTTTTACTTTAAATTTTTAGTAAACATACAAGATGATAATACCTTATTTAACGTATCTAAAAATTGAGAAACAGCTAAGTCAATAGATGTTTCAGATGCAAAAGTCCATTTTATACTTTTTAATTTTTGTAAAAATTTATCATAATTAATTATTTTTTGGATTTCTAATACTTATCTTCATTACTGCCTGTATCGTTAGTAATTTTATTATTGTTATCCCTAATGTTCACTATAACCGGATAGTGATCTGTAATTTTAATTTTGCAAATAATGGGTAAGATATTGTCATTTTTTATAAATGTTTTGATGTTAATGTGGTCAATACAGGATTCAGATGTTTTATCAACCGTTGACGCGATTGAATATTATATGATTATCTTAATAAATTTTTTATCACCAAGATCAAAGACACATATGCCATATGTGGGTAAAAAATAAAAAAAATTTTTGGCATAACCGAGAAAACATATGCCATCTGTAGGTAAAACATAAAAAAAATTTTTGGCCTAACCGAGAAAGCATTAATTTTTGCGCGTAGACGTGTAAACGCATCGTGTCGCTTCTCTATGGAACCACAAAAATCGTCAATTACAGCCGCGTAGGGTAAAAAGTTATTAAAACGTTATTTTTAGTGACACATATCAAGATGTTTAATTATTAGAATAATTATTTGCCACAGTACAGTTAAACCCACCAGATTTCTTCGAATTATTTTGCCGTTTACAACACTACCTAGAACTTTTACATAGTCTTCCGGGTCAAATGACGGCTGCAACCCACCATGTTTTTTTCAATGCTAATAAATCACCACTAACGTCTGTAAGAATGGTTAAACATAATTTTTCAAACAATGAGTTGTATACTGTCTCGCAATGCAGCCTATTACAACGCGCCCATTTCGCCACTGCCATCTTGACCTCGCCACTTTCACGCAAAATCATCTCGTCCCGAGATCTTATCGCGTGAATCCATCTTGACACGAGTTTATTTCTTTATAATAAAAACAAAGTAGTTTAAGACTTACGGTTACATAACATTTTGCTCTAAAATTTAACTAATTACATACTGAAGTTAGCTCACATACTTAGTTAACAACTTGTATGCACGATTACTTATACAGGGTGGCGCAAATTTCTGACATCGGAGAATAACTTAATTAATGAAAAAGATATAACTTTCAAAATTTATCATATTTGGTACAATTAGTGAGTGCACATTTTGAAAATATTTTTGATTACCCAGGGTGTTCTAAACAATTGTGGCAGCATAACCTTAAATTTTTTTAAATAAAACATACCGTATTTATTTTAAGGTTCAAAAAGATTTTATCAAGAGTTTTAAAAAAATATAGCATATTAATATATTGTACAGGGTATTTTAAAAAATATAGCTAATTATTTGTAAAAATGACATATACTTTAACGCTCTGTTATAAAGTTACTTAATTTTACTTATATTTTTTAAAATGTTATTTTTAATATTTTTAAGCGAGAGAAGGATTAACAAATGAGGTTTAAAAAAATAGTTTTGACAAGTTCATACTACACTTTTTCTGACTCCAGAATAAATTTAAAACAAAGTTTTTGCACAGACTCCACATCGTTCCGATACTAAAATATTATCCGAAGTGATCAGTGACATAAACAATTTGCTCGAAAAATAAAATACACAGCGTACCTATAAAAACTTCATCAAAACTTACAAACTTGTCGATACCATAAGTATATGATTAACTTTTAAGTAGGTCCATGTAGCTGGTTGTTGAACCTAAACAGACAATTACAATTTCCGCCAACTTTATTTTATAATTTTTTTTTAATATAACATACATTTTTGGAAATATTGTTAAAGCAAATTACTGTCACAAAAATGTGTAAATTGATTATTTTGTAAATACTCTAAAATTAAAAAAAATAAATATGTTAAAGGCCTGTTTGGTTAGACAAATTATGCCCAAAATCGAATCAGATCTACGGGATTAAAAATAAGACCCATATGCAACATTTCATAAAAATTGATTAGTTTTCATGATATCTTGTTACATACAGGCGGACGGCCGTACTTCATTATAACCTACTAACTGTAATTCTTTGGCAAAAGTCAAAGAAAATAACAATAAATATTTTGAACTATATTCGTTTAGCTGTTTTTCTTTTAAAAAAGCAATATTTAAGGTACATACATTTTCAAAAATAATTTGTGGACCAATATATCAAAAGTTATTGGTGAAAATAGTAATGCCCGGTTGCATCAAGTATCGCTATCCTAAGTCAAACTTAAGTCAAAATTGATTTTATACTGTTGCATCAACCAAGAATAACCTTCCTGGTTGCGAATGTAGACGTTGAACACGAAGTTAATATAATAAGAAAAATGCCAACAGTTAACTGTTGGCATTTTTCTTAGTTTATACTATTCACACGTGTCAATGTTTACACGAGATGTCGCAAGACACACATTTTACTTAATATAATAAATATTTCTATACCAAAAAGAGGTTCAAATTAGATTTAGTCATTTTGAAACATTTTCGGATGAAGATTTCGCCTACAAACATGAACCACACGTGTATTTACAAACGCAAAGGTAGCTTTTAAAATATATAATAAAAGTTTAAATGAAAAACAATAAATATGAGCTTTTACTATAATTTTATATAAACATTAACAGATCATTTCCTACTATATTACAAAAACTTTCAGAAATAATTCCGATAAACCAGTTGCATTTGACCCTAATAACATTTGCGATTGGTGGTCATCTAATAGCTACTGAAAATTTTATAGGAGCGGATAAGTCCACTATATCCAGAATAGTTTCTAATGTGTCACAAGTGATTGCTAATGTAAAAGACCATTGCATCTAGATAGCAAAAGATGAGGTTAAAATTGCAGCTGAGCAAAATAATTTTTTTCAGTATCCAGTGCAAACCTTCTATTTAAAAATATTGTTGTTAGGTAACCTGGCTCAACTCATGATGTTACAATTTTCAACAATTACCGTTTGAAAGGAAGGTTTGAAATGAACGACTTTGATAATGGAATCTTATTAAGTAAATAAAATTCTTATTGAATAATTTACATGTTTGTAACTCATAGGACACAGCGGATTCATAACATAGCAAGAATTAATGGTGAACCAATGTCACCCTATAAAGTGGAAGTGATGCAGCATCACCTCCAAGAAGCTTTCAGAGATGGAGATATACCTGCACCATTAAATAGTAATAACAATAATATTGATCATAGAAGATTTTTAGTTTAGAATTATTTTGCTAGATTGTAAATGTTTGTAAATAAGACATTTTTTTTATAAGAAACTCCTCTCAATTATTTCAACATAATACAAAACTTTAAAAAAATTAGAATTATTATTTACTACTAAATAAATTAACTTATGTACAGAGTTAAGCATATTTTTTTAAATTTTGTTTTATACATTCGAACTTTTTATTCAATTTCAAGTTTATTTAAAATTTTCCTCTATTTAATACAATTCTTTTAATACTTGAGTTTCTAAACAAATAAAATTTTAAAATGAGTTTTTAACTTTTTAAAATATGAAATTCACTTTACAAAAATTGTATTATAATGATAATAAAGTTAATACAAGAAAATTCTGCATACGGAATCAAACCCTGGTTAGAAAGTAATATTTTAAGTAAAAATACTATATCATTTTTTTTATCATCAACGATTTTTCGGACTAGCAATGAAAATTGGGAAAGTGGACATAACAGAAAAAATAAGGCCGATGAATTGTGTAACTCACATTTAAGATGATTTGCAATGTTGTATAAGATTCTACATAATTTTTGCAAATTTTACTTTAATTTTGTCGCTTATCTTTTTAATCATTAGTGTGTTGATTTTAACTACTGAATTTTTCAACAAATATTTGTAAGGCGTTACCCAATAAAAATGATTATTTACTTATAAGATTTTATTATGTACCATTTCATAGTTAACAAATACGAAGTTATATTTGTCAACGTTTCTGTTTACATTGTGAATCAGAAGTGATTAGTTTTGCACGTTGTAATACTACATTATCTTTACTATTTAAATTTATCTACAAAGTTTCTTAAATGTTTTACAAAAAAGTACTGCATGCGTTGGTAGTTACTATTTTGTTAAACGTTCTATTGTAGCTAAAGATAAAGCAGTTGGTCTGAAAACGTTTCAGCTACTCATAAATGCTAATGCAAGTAGGCCTTTCCGGTTTGAAATTACTGTCCCAGATTTATTTGTGCTTTTAGTATGTTTATTATATTTGTTCATGCTAGTTAATTTTATAAACCCACTAGAAATCCGCGCTATTCTCAAGATAACAGTTTTTGTGCTTACGTTTTATTCATTTAAATATATTAAGCTTATTTAAGCCCTAAATCAGATTATTTCCATAATTTTGTTTATTTAGAAATTTGTTTTGTAGAAAATGATACAAATCTATTTTTTTAAAATCATTTGTTTAATTCCAAGTAGTAAAGTAATATTGCCAAAAATATTAAAATATATAGTCGTAACATTGCCTTTATTTTGCCATAATATTAACATGTTGACGTTTTTTTTGTTTGTGTCAATATAATTATACCATATTTCCCCAATATTACATTATGTAATGAGAAGATATTGATTACATTGCTAAAATATGAAATAAATTGTATGGGGAAATGTTACATTGTTACCATAATATAAAGATATATGATTAAAATACCAAGTTGACGTTGTGGCAATATGAAATAATTTACTTGTGGCAATATCATAAATGATGTTACTATAATATTATAAAGTGCGGACGGAGGTTTAACCGAAACAAATGCTGTATATGAAGTTTTCTATGTAATATAAAAATATGTGTATATGTACTAGGTGAGCCAAAAGAAATCACCCTATTGGAAGATGCTCCCATTTTTGCAAATGACCGCCAATGTCAAATCTGTTTTAACATTTGGGGACTAGACAGATTTAGAATTCAAGTGAATCGTGTCTATTTTGTTGTGTAACAATTCGTCTGTGGTGTTGGCGGAGCGCGAATTTTGTCGCCGATTCCCGGCCGTCCGACACCTACTGCGCAAACACTGCGCCGTTTGGCCACCAACCTTAAAGAGTATGGGACCACACGAGACGTTGCCAAGAGAAGCCGGCCTCGGAACGCCCGTTCTGCCGAGAATATCGCCGGTGTTGTCGAGGATGTCGAGCTGTCGCCGGAAACATCGATCAGACGCTGTGCCATGCAATAGACCACTTACATATAGAGGTCGTTGTAGTCAATCTTTGGTATTAAATCATAACCTCATTTGGATACAATATAAAATGCCGTATAATTGTTGTGTATTTGGCTGCAATTCAACCACCAAAACTGCGTCCTATAAATTTCATTCATTTCCCGAAGAACATAAGAGGAAACAATTATGGGTAATAGCTATAAAAACTGGAAAAAAACCTTCCAAACATGCGAAAGTGTGCGAAAAACATTTTTGTAAAGAAGACTATACTGTCACTAGTTTAGGTAAGATAAATGGTGTTGTTTTGTTCATTAACGCGAATAATTACTTTAGGTCAATGGAAAATATTAAATAAATGTGCTGTGCCATCATTACATTTACCAAGACGTGCATATGGTAAAACACTAGAAGTAATTTCTAGCCGATATAAACGGTATGAATTAAGAGGTATCTGTAAAGCTACATTACCTCAAGTGGAAAACACACCTGTTAAAGAAAATATAATCGATAACATATGCACAGAAGTTGTTCAGGATGATGAAACTGCAGTATGCAAAGTCAGAAACAGAAGTATAGAAATTCAAACCACTATTACTTTAAAAGATCCCAATTAATATCATCAAATTTCTTAAATGAAAGCCAATTAAAACACATGACTGGTTTGTCTAAAAGCTTGTTTAATTTTTTTTTGTCATTACTTCGGTAATTCATATACCAAATGTCATTATGCATTATCTAATGATGATGAATTATTGATAATGTTGATGAAGTACAGGCTTAATTTGTATTATACAACTTTAGCCAGCCTTTTTGATATTGATGTGCGTATGGTCAAAAACATCATCACTAATTGGTCGAAGCACATTTATAAAAACTTTCAAGAAATAAACATCTGGAAAATGAAAACACGATCTTCAGAACAGTACACAATAGTGTTAGATTGCACCGAGATGCGCATTGAACGCAGCAGTGATCTACTTGTACAACAAGCAACATACTCCAGTTATTATGGAACAAATACCTTCAAAGTTCTTGTTGGGGGTACCGAAAATGGTGAAATTGCTTTTGTTTCAGATATTTATGGAGGTTTTGTAACTGATAGAAAAATTTCACAACTTTCAGGCATATTGAACTTGCTGCAGAGAGGTGATTTTGTTCTTGCTGACAGAGGCTTTGATATATCCGACCTGTTGGAAGACAAACAAGTGCATTTAAACATACCCCATTTAAACGAGGTAGTCAGTTGACTGAGGAAGAAATTCTTGAAACTAGAATCATTGCAAACCGTAGAATAGTCATCGAAAACTTAATTGGGGCTGCAAAAAAAATAAAATACTTGTTGATCGAATTCCTCAACATTTATGGCACATTATGAATGAAATAGTGTATAACTGTTTTATGTTTATTAATCTTAAGCGTTCTATTGTTACAAATAAATAATTATTAAGCTTATATTTCAGAAAATGATTATAGAATACATAATGTAACTTTGAAATTAAACGTTCAATGAAGGTGTTATCTCTTTCTACTTCGATAACTAAAATACTACCATCAAAACTACTATATACAACAAAATCACTTATTTCTAAATTTAATATTGCCATTCCCAATTGAATTTGGCCATAATATTTGTGTTTGGGGTTCAGATAGTACGGGAACAGCCGATTTTCGTCGTACTTAATATAAGGCAAAGTATTTATTATGTCATTGACAGTAGAACTCGCTCCAAGTATTGGACATTTAATTTCAATTATTTTATTAATCATTCCTCCATATATCTTTAACCCATCTGGGCTAAATGCTAACCATGGGAGGGATGGATTGATGAGAAGACCTGTAACATAAACTTTACCATACTAGTTTTCATACACATTTCTAGCTACACATTCATGTTTTTGCCATACTCAGTGTTACTATTTCCCATAAAAGTACAATTTATATATTTGTCGATTTTTTTTCCAATTCGGACTGTTATTGCTGCAGTATGTAAATAATTCGTAACATCTGCCAGCAGTTATACGATTTCGTCTGTGTATTTTCCATGTTTCATCGTTCTGATTGACAGTTATCGTCGCTATATCCAGTGCATTTTGAATACATACTGCAATGTTTTTATTGAAATAAAGTAGTTCATGTTGTTCCAAATTAATAAACGGCAGTTGTACATTAATTTCCACGTTAAGTTGTCTTTGCAGCGCAGTTTTAAGACAACTGCTGTCTACTTGAGGTTTTAATTTTGAAATTTGTGAATCTGGTTCTATTTGGTGATTATTTTCAGTACCTACATAACTTAACCATATGTAAGTAAGAAGTAATTATGGAATAGTCATAATTTTTATCTCCAATTCCCTTATTGAGGTGTAAACCCTAATTTATGATAATTTTAAACTATAACTAAAGTTATATTAATCGGAGTATAAGCAAATCTTTATGTGCTGGGGTAAAAGGTAGACTGCTGAACGTAGTGAACCAACCACATAAAGCACTTATACTATGAATAATATATGCTAAATTTTTCCAAACGTGTAAAATTATAATACAAAAATAAATATTAATTAACAAGGTTATTTCAGAAAACATTACACTTATACAAAACTCGCAATGCCTGATAGACCAATTTATAGATATTATTGTAGCAACCCACCAAATAATAATTGAAGACATTTGGAAAAAAAGCTATTCTGTAATACATACCTACTACTTTCATATAACAATGATCGTTCTCATATGCATCCATATTTGCCTTTCTACTATTTGTAAAGGGACAACATATATTATTATTGATTAATTGATTTACAAATGTACAGTTTTCATTTATGGCAACATTCTGCTTTTGTTGTCCTGTAATTTCAAATATGGACATGAAGTCCACTCCTCTTCCAGTTGGTTTATTCCATAGCATTGCCTCAGAAGTACACGAAACATATTCCTGAAGTTTTCCTAAAATTGACATTAAGGTTTAAGGTGACTGAATTTTGTAAGACTTACCAGTTTCGGAAAAACATTCCAAGGAAAAACAAAATGCACCAATGTGCTTACATGCTGCTGACCAACCTGTACCGGCAGGACATGTACAATTGCACTGTTTAATGCAATATTCATTGCCCACAGTCTTTGTTATTATCACCCTTACATTATATTCCAATGTTTTCTTTTGTTCGGCACAACATTTTCCTTTCAAGTAAAAAGTATTATCATTTTTATTAATCTTTGTATATTTTATAAATAATTTCATAGCTAAGATGCGCCCTTTCTGCATGCCCTTTTGGCATGTCGTTCCAAAACCATGTTTGAATGCATTTTAAAGTTATTAATTTAATACCACTACAAACATGTAGCGGTTTAAATAAAATTTCTGGTGGAAACTCCTCAGCTGTTTCTATTGTTGGTGCCACAGTTGCATTAAATAAGGTTTTATTTAAATTATAACGTGTCCATGTATTCAGACTAAACAAAATTGTAGAACAACATTATTTGAATTTAGTACTTTGAGGTTAACAAATTGAAATTACAAATAAATATCAACTTTTGATTACTTACCGTTTTTCTAATACATTTTTGGGGCCCGTCGTCTTCGCTCCTAATCCTCTCAATTTATATTTTAACTCAGAGACGTTCATACTTGTCGAAAATAATTTCATGAACGTGTTATTTTGACTGTCATATACCAAAGTGCGACGAAATCCAACTCGCGGATGAAAATGTAACTAAACTAATGTAAATGGTCTATTAGCCATCAGCCGGACGTCCCTAAGGCGAATTTTGGTCAAAGACCTGCGCATGTTTTTGTACAAAGTCCAGTCTATGCATCAGCTATTGCCTGTCGACCGGCAAACGCGCGTAACCTAAGCCCAAGCCATCCTCAATCTTGAGGAAGGAATGGAGGATTTTTAGACTGAAATCATAATGAGCGATGGGGCTCATTTCCACCTCAGCGGATACGTGAACAAGCAAAACTATCGCTTCTAAGGCACTGAAAATCCACGAGTGATACACGAGAAGCTATTACACGCGCTCAAAGTGACTGCATGGTGCGCTGTTCACCCTGGACTCCATCGGACCATATTTTTTTAAAAACGCCGCTGGCCAAAAGACAACAGTGGACGGTGCGCGCTATAGGGTCATGTTGACCGAGTTTTTTCTGCCGCAATTAGGCGAATTAGGACTGGAGAATATGTGATTCCAACAGGACGGAGCAACGGCACACACTACGCGAGCCACAACCGATGTTTGTTTTATTTTTATTTATTTATTTCAAAATAAATTACTTGTACAAAACAAAATATACAGAGTACTTAGATGAAAACCTCAAGAAGAAAAAAACCTAATGCTATATTTAAAAGTAGCTACTAATTGCTGTATAGAATTCTGCTAGATTGTAAGGTTCTAATTTCAAAAAATTTTATAAAATTTTTTTACAAATAACTCAAATCTATTTTACACATACCTCTTAAGCTAATTGGCAAACTGTTTAATAGTTTTATTGCTTGATAATTAAAAGAATTTTTGGAGGAAGTTAAATTATGTTTAGGACAAAAGAAACAGTAACTTTTTTTATTATAATTTTGCAATTGGTTCTTTTTTTTAAAGTAGATTAGATTATACAATTTTTAATATATAATGCCGTTAAAGTTAAAAATCCATTATTAAACATTTTTTTCCTACAACTTTCTCTGTACCCCAGGCTCTTTATAGTTCTTATTATACTTTTTCTTATTATTTTCTGAGTATAATTAGAGAATCTCCAGAAAATTACTTTGCACTGCATCACTGAAACAAAGTTAGCATCGTACGATGTACATTTCATGAGGAAGATAATTTTTAATGACTCGCATACCATAACATATATAATTTAATTTTAAGCATAGGGTATCAATATGGGCTTTCCAGTTTAAATTATTATCAATCGTCACTCCTAAGAATTTAATATTGTTGGACACTTTAATTAAACTATTGTTTAATGTTATGCTATTACTAGTTATTTGGCTATTACTAAAAATAAAGACATTGGTTTTGTTTTTATTAAGAACTAGTTTATTTGAAACAAACGAGTTGGTAAGATCTTCCATTTTGTGTGAGCAAACATTTACTGCTTTATTCATATCAACTTCTCCGACCACTTAATTAGTATCGTCAGCATAATTCACAATTTTTATTTTCGCACCTACAGCATTCTCCACTAAGTCAATGATGTAGATGACGAAAAGTATAGGATCTATCACGTTTCCTTGAGGTACTCCCATATCCAGAAACTTAAACTGAGATAAATAGTTTGAGGACTCCGTTTTAAGAGCTACTTGTTGTTGTCGACCTTGCACTCTATAATAATGTAGCTTCTGAAGGCGGCGTTTCCGGATCGCCTTATCTCTCGTTTTGGCGATTTGCACTGGCCCGCAAGATTGCCCGATTTAACCGTTTCAGATTTTTTCTTGTGGGATTTTTTGAAGTTCCGTGTTTACGTAAACAAAGCCGAGACTCTGGAAGCCCTCAATGCCATAAAACGAACCCGTATGGCAATAAATTGTGATGGCGCCCATTTGGCCAATATCATCTTCTCGACTTGACCAATAAAATTCTAAAAGTTTAAATAAACATAATCAAAAAACCGAATCAAAGTTTTTCATTTAGGAAAAAATGAGCAAAACAACATCGGATGACTTCTTTTGGCACACCTTGTATAAAGCATTAAACAAATTATTATTAAAAAACAATATTAACTAAAATCATTAGTAAAACTAGAGACAATTAAAAATATGTTCGTCATTATGTAGACCAGTAGGAAATATAAATCTGTAAAAAGACGTGTTAGTGCTATTTACTCACTGCCTACATTTTTGTCTTCATTTTGTGTCTTCACTTTCTTATTTTTTGAGAGCCTTCAATTTTGTCAAGCTGTTGCTCACCATTTCGGTTGCTTTAACATAACTAAGTTGATTTTCAAACTGTTTTCAGAATTTAAAACGCTTTTTACTTTCTTTGTTACATAGCAGTGAAAGTGCATACATTATGAAGTAATCTGTTTTTCAAGATTTACCTTCAAAGTCCTTACAATTGTGGAAAAAAAATTGAAGTTTTGTTTTCTTTAATATTATACTTTTTACTTAAAAATCAATTATTTACAACCACATCCCCTTAATAAAATAGAAAATATTTAAAGTGTTTACTTTATGATTTTTGTTAGCAAAATATACCTACCCTAATTTTTTAATATCTTGATGACAATACTACTACCACAGTAAAAAGGATATAATCTGTACATTGAACACCCTAATATTTTTAAAACTGTAGGGTTTGTCCTAAACATTTTACTGCGCATTAACAAACCCTTTGTTGGCAAAATCTTTCTCGAATTAAAGAATAGACACACAGCGATTTTGTAGTATGTGGTTGCAGCTTATTTATGATATAAAAATGCACATTCTTACCAATCCAATCATGATAGTAGCAAATAATAATAAAAAAACATTTTCTCAATAGTTTTGAGGTTATATTGAAAAATTAGTCAAATGAAAGTTCTTGATACTTCTTGATGTACAACTTGCGCGTATAACTTTTTTTTGAAACTGTCTGAAATATAAAAAATACACCTGGTACTTCTTTTCCATTCCTGACTCTACTTACGATAATTTGTTGGGATCCAATAAACTGTTCCTCATTTATACATATATTAACCCATAAAGTACCAAGCATATATTAGTTCAAAGTATTCCCTACCGTAGGTAAAAAATGTCCACCATGAAATAGGTCCTATTTTTATTGACATTAGAGACACAAATAAGCTAACATCAAAATTTTCTTATTCTGATTACAACATATACTTTTTTGCCTCAAAAGCAATTACTACACTTACATAAACAACTGAAACACAAACAAAACTTAAACTATGTTTTTTAATAGATTCTATTTTGGCTCAAAGTTCACCACGGCATTTTCTGTGCAAGATGTACATACGTTCGTTTTTACACTATGCTTTCCACACACATATTTCTTGCATTTATGTTTCTTATGATTCCACTGTCGAAAGTTTAATATAAACAAAGTACAGGAGTTTAATGCTGCAAAATCTAATAGAAAAAAAAATTCAGATAAAAGCCACCTTGTTATTTGATCGATTATATCAACTCTTCGCTTTGTTTTGTTATGAAATAAGTTTACATCTGACTTGTTTCTTTTGCTGCAACTCGGTGGTGTATTATAGTTGTGTTGCGTTGATAGAAAAAATCAAATTTTGGTCGGTTTTATTCTAGGTATGTACGAGACAAAGAGTTACAGGTGGACGTCCTAATTGTGGCTCTGTAAAGGTGAAAATATTCAAAAAAACTTTGTCTACTTACTATTTTAAAACTTCGGGTATATGTTTGCGGTTGTTTTGCATTGTTCTAACCATAGTAGGCTCAAAATTTTCATATAGCTTTTCTGCTAATTCAATAGATGTGTAGTAAGCGTCTGTTGTTATGTTACAATCTGTTTGCTTTATTAGCTCTGATAGACGTTTTACAATACCTCTCGGTTCTCTAGATTATAGATTTGGTGTCTTCGTTTGTTTTGCATTGTACTAACCATAGTAAGTCGAACATTTTCATATACCTCTTTTGCTAATTCAATAGAACCGTAGTAACAGTCTGTTGTTATATTAAGACCTGTTTGCCTCATTGCCTCTAATAAATGTATACCTCCATTTTTAGAACATAACAAATCTCACAGTCCTCCAAAATTTTTATAAGAATACCGTATTTTCCTGGTTTATCTTTCATAAAAATTTTAAAAAGTCATCGTCCTCTGAAATGAGATGACATTTTATCAATGACAATATTCTTTCCTGGAGAAAATAATTTAAGAAAGTATCATTTACAGATTAAAAAATCTCGTATTGGTGTGAATTTGTCATGTTTACGTCTTTCCTGCTTTGTTTGCTTCTTATCAAAACGTACCATTTTTAACAACTCCAAGAACCCATTCTACTTATAGTTACAATATACATGGTGGTTTTTTTAAAAACGCGTTATAGGGATTTAGTATTGTGAACTGGTTTTTTCCGAATTTCTGCTCGCCCTTTCAAGTGACAAAAATGGTTTTGGTGTCAAAACGCATCTAAAATTAATGCGCATTTCGCTCGCTATCAGAAATTATCTGAATTACACAGTCTTTTTGAAAATTCATCAACAAAAATTAGTAATTTTTGATGTTACTTGGGAATAAAGATTTTTATTTGCTTATTAATGACTTTCATTTCAGCCTTATTGTCAAAACGTAAGAATGTTGATTGTTTAGGCAACCCAATACTATTTTTCTTTCATTATCAAAACTTATTTTTATTTTTATTGACAAATTTTTGAAAACAACGTAAAATTTAGATGACTTCTAGTAGCAACAGCTAGACGGACTAATTTTAGCTTTATTTTGATACTAAACCATTAACCTATGACCCGTTTTCCGAGTCTAGTCTCGTATTTGCTGAAATAAAGTCGTGTATAACTTCGCTCTTTACTAATTTTTAATTATTCAATTATTTTAAGAGTTTTAAGTGTTAAAGTGCATTGGATAATTGTGTTTATGAGAACAATAGATAACAATGTATTAATAAATAAAAGTGACCATAAAGAGGTACGTGTATTTAAATGTTTATTTATTGATATAGATAAATAACAAATTCGTGACCTCCAAAATTGCAACACACGAATTTAACAATCGCAAAGAATGCCGATATCCCATATCTAAAATTGAGAATCATTTATATTTAACAACGCGTAGCAGTAATTGTATTAAATAATTTACCATTCTTAATGTGTTGCTTAAATGAACACTGAAAAATTTAAAAGTAATACAAGACAACGTGCAATTAGTTCACCGCAAATAACCGAATTTTTCAAACGTAAAAGAGAGGAAGAAATATTATTGGAAACAAGCTCAGAAACACCTTTTCAAAAAAAGTAAAAACGATCAGATCACCTAAAAATCGAAAGTAATACACAAGCTATTTACAGAACAGAGAAATGGAGGAAGTATTAAACGCCATAGAAAACCTAAGAAAAGAAACAAAGCAAGGGTTTGATGAAAATAGGCAAGAAATTCTTAAATTACAACAGGAAATGAAGCAAAGCAAGACAAGAATGGAATGGAAACAGCTAAATGAAAAAATAGAAAAATTGGAAAATTATATTGAAACTCAAGAGAAACGGAAAAGAAAAACTGTGTTATCATTAAAAATATGCAAGTTGGCGAAGAACAAATTAGTCAAGAGGTAGTAGAACAGTTTATCGAAGCGCGAATTGGAGTCAAGGTTACAGTAATGGAAGCATACAAAATAGGAAAGGAAAAACAAAGAAACTACATTAAAGCCAAATTTCAAACCTTCCAAGAAAAGATGTCAGTAATGTCTAATAAAAACAAACTTGCAGGAAGTAGGGTGTATATTGACAACGACTACACAATTAAGGAAATGGAAATTCAAAAAGCGATACATGAAATAGCAAAAAAGAAAGATCTTTAGGTAAAAAAACAAAGATACTTTATCAAAAATTAGTCATAAACGACGAAGTGTTTGTTTGGAACCATCACGACTGCAGGCTCAAAAAGAAAGAAGAAAAGACTTCTCACAAGTTTTGTCCTCAAAAACTAAGTACAAAAGAATCACGTAATGTAGAGACCAATAGCGAAGTGTGTGAAACAACAGAAATATCTATGTTTTATTGGAACTGCCAAGGTTTTTCAGTTTTATAATAAACTAAGTGTTAAGGAATTAAGAAAACTTTTGGATTTTGATATAATTTGTTTATGTGAAACATGGATTGTAAAACTTGATTTACCATTTATTTTTAGTAATTCTTATTATGTTCTTTGTAGTTTAGCAACTAAAGAAAAAATTTTGGCAGAGCTAGTGGTGGAATCCTTATTTTAATTAAAAATCACTAATTTGTACGAAAATCAAAATTAACTGTATATGTAATAATAGTTTCTCATTATTTTTAAGAATTAAAATTGCTTCTTTGTATTACATAATTGGCTGTTGCTATCTTAAACCCAGTTGCGACGATAAAATAGCAATTGAGTTACTAGACGAAACTATACAAAATATTATTTCCACTTATAAAAACGATAAATTGATTATTGGAGGGATTTTAACAGCAGAATAAGCACCTTAAATTCTTATGATGACGCTCAATCGGAATATGTCGGATGTTTGTTTACCAGTCGAATTTCGAAAGACTTAAAGGAAACGCGCAGAGGAAGATTGTTAGTAGAAACTATGGAAAGATATGGTTTGTGGGTTCTTAATGGCAGAACACAAGAAGACACACCAGGTGAATACACGTTCATTAACCACTCAGGGAATAGTACAGTCGATTTAATCTGGGTTAATTTTGAAACCATTGAGGCAGTTAAAAATTTCGCATAAATGATGAAATACTAGTTTCGGATCATCTGGGCTGTGAATTGCATATCGCCACTTTAAATCAGCTCAAGTCGGTCCATAACATTAAAAAAAGATAAAATTAAGCTAATCTGGGAAGAACAGAAAACCGTATCTTATTCTAATATACTTGACATCGCAATAAATAATTTATCAAAAATCTAGAAGATACTGAACATGCTAGCACATTTTTCACAAAAGCGATTATTAACACTTCTAAATTTCTAAATATGACAAAAGCAATAAACAATGTACAGGACATTTTATAATCAAAAAGCCGTGGTATGATAAAGAATGTTATCAAGCAAAAAAAGAACTAAAACACAAACTAAAACAATACAAAAATACATTAAATATCCAGGTAACTGATTATGTCATTGAAAGGAAACGCTACAAACATTTACTCAAAATGAAAAACTGAGTTATGAAAATTATGAACAAATTAGCTAAGTTCAAACCCAATAAATTTTTGGCAAAACATTAGAAAATTTAAAAAAAAGAAGAAGAACTTTGTCGATGACATAGATATAGAATTATGGCAAAAACATTACAAACAATTTTATACTACGCAGTTAATTAAGGATACATTATTTCTGGATGCAAGGCACCCTTATTTGGATCAACGCATTACAAAACAGGAAATATATCAAGTTCTTAAAAATTCCAAAAACGCCAAAGCTACAGGACCAGATGCCATCCCAAATGAATTTTTCAAGCATATGCCAATAAGCGCCATTGAATTTATGGAATCGTTATTTAACAATATATTTGAATCATCAAACATGCCAGAATCTTGGTGCAAAATTAAAATGTTTCATTTACATAAAGGCGGTGATCGTAATACTCTAGAAAACTACAGAGGAATAGCAATCATAAATCATATAACAAAGTTATTTACACAGATTTTGTACAATAGATTATACAAATTTTCTGAAAGCTGTAATCTTCTGCCAGAATGTCAATCGGGTTTTAGGAGAAACAGAAGCTGTGAAGAGAACGTGTTTGTACTGAATACTGTAATAAACAACTCAATCCGACTGAAACGACGAAAAGTCTATGCTCTTTTTGTGGATTTTAAGAAGGCTTTCGATAGCGTTAACCACGCCGTTTTATGGCAAAAATTATACAGCATCGGAATAAGTACCAAATATATTCGCATATTGCAGTCACTCTACAGCCAGGCGCATTTAATTATTGAAGGAGTAAGCAAAGAGTCTGAAGAAATAAAATCACTAAAGGAGTTCTTCAAGGAGATCCTCTAAGCCCTCTTCTATTCTCTTTGCTAATAAGTGACATCGAAATATTTTTCGTACGAAAGGAGTCATCGGGATCCCACTGGACAGTCATACAAATGTCGTAATGTTGTTGTACGCTGATGATCTCGTTATTTTTGCAGATAGTCCTGTTAAATTGCGTCAGAGTTTAACACTTTTAAGCACATATAGCGATTCCTTATGCTTAGAAGTAAACACGAATAAAACAAAGATAGTAATTTTTAGGCAAGGTAACAGAATAAAAAATACGACTCATTTTTGTTATAAGGAAGTTCCAGTCGAAATTGTCAACATGTATAGATATTTAGGTGTAACTTTTAACTTTAACGGAAAGTTTGGGAAAGCATGTGAAGAAAGAATTCAAAAAGCTCGTGTTACACAAGCAGTATTACTAGACACTATTCGAAAACTGAAAATAACCAAATGGCATGAATTGATTCAAATGTTTGAAACAATAGTAATACCAAATTTAACGTATTGTGGAAGTATTTGGGGAATTAATTATACTAACGAAATTGAA
>JALBCR010004557.1:200000-244387 GCA_030710515.1 Abscondita cerata
CTGATCATATACGAAAACTTAAAGTCTGTACTAGAACTAGTTTTGACTGTGAAGCAACAAACAAAATTGAAAATATTTTAATATGAATTGTTAAATAATTAGTCTAATTAAATTGATGCTTTTATTTTCTTGTAAAATGTGTACTTCTGTTGGTCTAAACTACTTATATCACATTTTAAAAGAATATTTTTTGTTGATGAACAACCTTAAACAAGGATCCCAAATCCTAATCTAAAATATATTTCTCTACAATATTTAACAATTTTAAGGTACTGTGTGAAACATACCGTGTTACAATCTGAAAATTAAATTGCAAGCTAGATTTATCTTTGATTACTATTGAGTACTCCCCGAAGGCATTAGTTTCATTCCTATTACCAGATTCAATAAAAAAAAGTTAATGGATTTGTAAAACTTGTTCGATTTGTGGTCTGGTAATTGTAGACAATTATTTTTTTCACTATTTGTCGTATATTTAATTATACGAAAGATGGAGAATAATGAAAATTTAATGGTGTCGGTTTCCCAACATGAACAGAATTAAATCGCATCAGTTTTTTTTATCTAAGTACGATGATAATATTAAAAATAATAAATAAATAAATATCTAAAAGATAATAATGTAATCATAAATCATATGTATTAAGTCTTGTTGCAAAACCGATTGTAAAGTTCTGTTTTTAAAATTGACTTGCTCCTTATAAAAGTTATTAATTTGTAGAGTAATATGGAATTAATATTGTTTTGTTAAAGTTACTAATTTAAAATAGTACGTGTTACATTACACAAGTCGGCACTATATGTCGCAACACTTTATTTTTAACGTGTCCTCCAGTAGGGAATATAGTCGACAGCACGTATTAGTACAATAGCGGACTTATACTCGAGTTCTCTCACTCTTGAAGAGCCCCAAAAAAGCGAAATAGCTGTCGAGTAATTCTCGGTTTTTGTTTGCTATTGTACAACTTTTTGCAAACTTATAGCAAGCGATGCAAAAATCTTGTTTTTGCCAACAAATAGTTCGCTACAATCATTGAAGGATTTGTGTAACTTATGTAACTGCGAACACATTAGCAATAATAGCTATTTAACAATGTATTTAATAAAGGCGATTAACAATCGAAATATTTGTTAATATTAGAAATTGTTAATCGTCGTTAGATATACAACAATTACACATTATATGGTTACATACAAAGTTGGCGTGAGGATATGCCATTGTGAATGTACCTTTCCAAACGCACATGATGTGAATACAGTTTCACATTGACGATATTCCTAAAACAGCAACTTTATTTACTGTATATGTATGTTTAGTTGAAGGTTGTTGGATTAATTATTATAATTTATTTGCACCTTAAAAAATATTCTTCTTAATTCTGTCGAATTTTTTTAACGGAGTTTTTGACTTTCTTGATTGTTTTGTCCTTTATGTCTTTATGATTGGATAATAACACAATTTTATCACACTACATTTTTGGGGTCTTTCATAATTCAATTCACAATAGGTTATTAGATTTTTAACGTCGGTAGAGAACACACCGAAGTTTTATATTATCAAAAATATTGTATTTAGTATGTTTTTTTTACAAACGAAAGTTCAAGATAGACTACTAAAAGTAAGGTAATCAACTTTTCAACCAAACCAGATTCTAGACTAAAATAAGGAGTTGATTACCTGATTTTTAATAGTCTACCTTGAACTTTCGTTTATTTGTTTTAAGTTTTTTGTCTTAATAAAGCTTCTTACAATAGGTGACAAAACTATAGCAACTACGGTTACCATTTTCGACACGGTTCAATCCCGGAAGACGATTTTGTTTTAACAATGACTCCGGCCTTGTAAGCCTCAATTCTTACAATTTTTTCATTGTTTTCCTTTATAATAACCCTACTTGGTCTACTAAGATAATTTGAGAGAAACCATTCAGCCTTATTTCTTTTTCGGTTTTGTGCTGAGCAACACATTTAGCTATTTATTCTTATTTATATATTTATATGAATCGGTTTTAAATTGCCACTCACTCCTCTGGTTTCAATTTATACATAAGCAGGTACTTATCTTGTTTTTATTTTTGGGCTTTTGGAAAATTTTGACTTTGAACATAAGTAATTACTGTAGTAAGTGTTTCTGTTTAAAGTTTTGCTGTAGGAATCCTACAAATATTAGTAACATTGTGTAGTAGTAATATTGCCAGTATAATGGTAAATATTTGTTCACTTCTTGTTCTCAGAATATAATGGAACGTTCTAATTGTCATAAACAACATTCAATAACTAATAATAATTCAATAACCAGTAAGCTAATCCATATCCTTACTACATCGTTTAGTTCACTGCGTGTATTTCAAAACTTTGATAAATTTTGTTGTCATGAATGCTTTCTTGTGGTCATGACGCGTTTCGAGATGTAATTTTATAATTATACTAGTCTTGAAGCACGTCCTACAGTTGCATGAATTTTGACCTATAACTTTTGACGTTAAGGTCATAGGTCAAATGATGTATACAAAAGATGTTTGTCTTGTCAACTTTTGACCTTAAGGTCATAGGTCAAAATGATGTATACGAAAGATGTTTGTCTTGTCAAGACAAACATATTTGGTAATAAAACAAAATTAATTTTTAAGTTTGGGGAGAGTGGGTGTAGCAAGCCTCCTAAGGAATTAAGTTAGAGTTTCAAAAACCATTGCATCCAGACCTCCTTAAAATCCTCTATCGAATGGTGTATACAGTTTTTTTTTAAATACCTCGGAGGAAATGAACAGACAGACGGACAGAGATTTTAAGGAAATTATAATAATTAGATGTAGCTATCTTATTTTATCCTCCAAAATCCCATTTGGTTACATTATTTTAGTTTATGTGTTTTTGGTTTTTTATTTTAATGTGGGTACAGTCTGTAATGTTAAGCATGCTATTTAAATAGCAATCTAGTCGTATAGGTAACCTCCCATTTTACGTTGCAAATGTGCCTGCATTGCTAGTTACCAAAATTTTTTATTGCTGTTCAAATTTCGGTTGATGATTGATTTGGGAATTTTCTTTCTTAATTGATATATGTCGGTTTCCGTTTTTCCATTACTCATTTTCTTGATGGTGACACAATTTTGTGAAGAACCTTGCTTAAAACTTGGCATTTTATATTAGTGTCATCAGTGTATTTTTGGGTCGTTTTTCTTCAAAATGGTGAATGTCCCTTAAGGGAGAAAACCTATTTTGATACTAAAACACTGCCGTGAAAAGAAATTTTAGAATTTGTAACGATGCCTACTGCAGGGAGGTTCTTCTCCCTTCTACTAATTGTCTTTGTTCTCATTTGTTACTACGAACGTTCTGGATACGACATTTGAAATTGCTACATTGCAGAGTTGTCAATGTCTTGTATTGCCGTCTTGTCTGCTAGACGTGGAGAAACTGGTGGAGTTGATATAACACTGGAGAATTGTTACGGGTTCCTCAACAAGTAGGCTATCTTGAGATACTCAGTCCTGATCGAATTTGTCAGACATCTACAATAATGGTCTAACTCTTTCTTTATTATTTCGCGAGTGCTACATCTCTACAAATAGACATTAAACGCAAGCATTCAAACATTGCCAACATGAACATGCCTTCAGAAAATTAATTTCGTGCTTTAGACTTTTTAATTAGCAACTTACTCATATTGTGTGCTACACTTTTAAAAAATCGTGTTTGTCTTATCAAACCTTTTTGTACGAGTATTGTAAGTTTAAATCATTAGGGTAGTTATTTGATAATCCACTCACTTGCAGGCTTCTTTTAAGGGCACACGGTTACAAATGGATCTATTCATAATTTGTTGTCCCTGATTAATTTCAAACGAATTGAAAGATATAATTTCACATTGAGATTCTGTCTACTTACACGACTCAAGATGAACTCTTGTGTCTGTAGATATAAGATGTTTGTTTTAAATATTTTATTTTAGAAAAAAAACCAGTAGCGTACTATCACATATACATTTAACCACGCGAATCAAACAGTGCCGTACTCTGTATTAGTGATTGTAAATTTGTCTGATAATTTTGAACTACTGCGCAATATGATTACTATGATAACTATAACTTGTCTCTTATCTTTAATCTTCGTTTGAATATAGCGTGTATAAAATTTAGCTTGTTAAGATTACTCAAAAACGAACACAAACTCGAAATATTTGAAATGTTCATGAATTTGCCCATACTTTATCAATTAGTTAAAAGTTAAGTTAATAAATTAATTTAACCATAAAATATTTTATATATAATTTTTAGGGATAAGATATATGAAAAAATTTACTCTGTCAAAATTTATTTAAATTAGCACTTACCAGTAAATTTTGCTAAGTAAACAATGTAATCAAGTTTCCACAAAAAAGAAAAGTCCTCTTTTGGTCTACATATTTTAGGAAAAAAAATAGCTTTATTACGTCATTATTTATTTATTATTATAAAAAATTTTATTTAATACCATTTTTACAGCACTAATGATGTGTTGGAAATAAAAGATACCGGATATTATTTATCTGGTAAGCCATAAAACAAATAAACTTCGATTATTGTTCAAGTGTCACTCGTTTGCCAGATATTCCACAAAACACATTGAATCCGAAACGATATGGATCATTAAAAAAAACCCAAACACGAGACAATTTCAAATTTAATTTAAACAAAATATAGGTTCATTTCGTTTAAATTACGCGTTGCTCCAACTTAACAGTCAAATGATTATCTGCTTGGTACAATATTTTGTAAATGGTTTTTAATAAAATGGTAGAAAATGATGGTTTCATCCATCGCATCTTTTTTTTTTAATTGTGCTAGATTAGCAGTACATTGTGCTATACATGGCAGTGATACACGGATAACAATAAGATATGTACGCATACATAACCATATGCGTATATATAATTTTATAATAACAGACTGATTATTGTCATCACTTAAGAAATTAAATTTAGTGTTACTATGTATGACTTTGATACTAAAATGTCCAGTTTAGTATCCAGATGTACACGTAAGTATTTCAATGCTTCCGCAGTGTGTGTTCACATGATTGGGTTGTTGTTGATTATTATTGGTTGCGGTTCTTTGATTTGTCTGAGAGAAAAAATGTTTGTGTTGTGCACTTGTCATAATTTATTTCAAGGTTCCAATATTTAAGTTATTTAGTAAGTTCTTTAGCCTCGTGTTGTAATTGATTAATCGCACCTGCAAGATTAACGTTTTTTGTTAGTAATGCAGTATCACCTGTGAACAACGCTAAATCTGCTTTAGTGTTAGTAGGTATGTCATTAGTGTATATATTATATAGTATTGGTCCTAAGATACTTCCTTGCGAAACTCCTGCTCTAATATGCTTAGTCGATGATATAGTATATAGTGATGATAAATTAAAGTAAGATAGCCTTTGAGCATTCGGGCATATCCATGTTAATAAGCTTATATTTTAGTTCTTCTATCCAAACACGATAAAAAGCTTGTTCTAAATTCACAAATAGAGTTGTTAAATATTGTTTGTTTTCATATTCCCTTTCTATTATTTCTATTATGCGCTGTAATTGATCCTTTTTAAATCCAGATTGATTGGTAATAGTTGCAGTTTCTTTATTTAACCTACATTTGATAACTTTTTCAGGTAATTTTAATTATGTTACCGATACACTGATGGGTCTATAGCTGGAGATTAGTTTTTTATTTTTTTCAGGTTTTGGAAAGGGAAGAATTAATCTATATTTCCATTTTTTTGGAAAATATTTTTTTCTTTAACATCAGTTAAAGATAGTGGCTAAGTGTACCAGTCTTTTTCAAGTGCAATGTTTCAAAATTTTATTGGGTATTAAGTTCTCACCTAAAGTTTTGTTCGATGGGAGTCTCTTAATTATTAAACCTAACTCCACCGGTGTTGTTGATTCCATTTTGTTTCCTGCTAATAGAAAGTGTGTTTCAATATATCCCACTACTATATTTTCAATACATGGATCTTGATGATTATTAGAAGTAAAAGTTTTTTCAAAGTGATTAAAAATGCTTTGTCGGTGTTATATATTATATTGTCTGAAACTGTTGAAGGAATTTCTGGAGTTTGATGTAAGATTCTCCTTACGGTTTTCTAAAATACCGGGTCCTGATTCTGTTGCTACTGTCTACGTAACTGGTTCTTTTGTTTTATTAAATTTATAATTTGTATTGTAGATTTTCGTTGCCTTCTTGGTGATATGGCAGTTTAGACACATTCAGTTATTAATGTTGTAGAATTGAATACCGTTTTGTCTATTATTTCTGAGGTTAATAATGTGTTAGGGTACTTGAGTTTTTATCTAGTTCTTGATAAAGATTCCAATTTGTTCGGTCGTTTATTAATTTTCGTTCCTTAGGTCTTTTAGAAGAGATGCTATGAAAGAAATTATTACCGGAAGGTGGTCGAAGTTCAGTCAAGCACATACTTCTTGAAATATTTGTTTCTTAATATTTTTTAACTTATGTATCTCTAGGATATCTGGTTCATGGTCTAACCAATACGGATATTACGTTGATTATTCAGGGGCTAAAATATGTAGAGTGTTTCATGTTTTAGTCCTGCTGGGTTACTTGCTCTACAACCCAATGTAATATTTTTGGAGTGAAGATCACCAATTAAGATCGTCGGTTCATTACTGTCGAATATATTGCTTAAGTCACTTTTGAGAAGTGTTTGTTCGGTTGTCTGTAGACACTGACTATTTTATTATAATTATTATATTGTGTTTTTATTTTGATAGCTACTGTTTTTAAGATACCTGTATTGATTGTTGTATCTTCGTGAATGTTTAGGTGTGTCTCTGATATGTTCGCTACATCTATTTGTATCTTGCTAGAAAGGTTACAAAATACGATTGCTGGGCTTTAAGTCTATTAACATTCCAATTAAGAATGCTAGTTTGAGAAATTGTTTTAATGTTGTTATAATTCATTTTAGAGAACTGGTAAAATGTTTGCTATCACAAATCGTTTTTGACCGAATAAAATTTATTATTAATGAAATTTTTGTAGTAGTTTAAAGTTCAGTGTCCGATTGTTGTTTGTTAGTTTTCATGATTGGTTTTCTGAATTTATATTTGTCGAGGTCTTGTCATGATGTGGAAAGTTTGTGAGATTGTGTCCTGGTGCTAATTGTGCGGTTATTTACTTGTGATTTTCTTGCATATGTTCTGCTCTTGGAAAATTTAGATTCTTGAAAATGTTTACAGCCTCTAAAATTGGCTGTAAAAAAATCGTTACTTTACAACAAAGTAAATAAACAGATAGAGAGTTTTAACTTCAAACAATCATCAAGGTCTATTTGTTTTCAAGGCTTACCAGATAATAAATAATAACCGGCTAGTCAAGATCATTTATTTTAGACACAGCATGTGACATACCATTAAAAGCAGAAAAAGAGCATTAGTGCCCATTTAAATTAAGAAAATTACTATCAATATCTCAAAAACTATTTTTGCAATAATCTTTTAAAAATAGGTTACAAGTTGTCTTCATTAGTGAAAACTTTTGTACAAATTTACTATCATTTCCCGAGGTTTTTGGTTATCTTCGGAGCGGATCGGCATTAGTTTTATCCAAGTTAACAGCATCTAATCCCGAGATGGACGTCTTGATTCTGCTGCGTATTTAGATATTTTGGAAACTATTATGAAACCTTCAGTCGAAGTGTTTTATCCAGACGATGATTATATTTTCCAACAAGTAAGTATTCTTATTTCACTATACTTTCTCCAAAAATAGTTCGGGATCTGTTGAATTATTTCATAATGTATTTTGTTGTTAAAGGACAACGCCCCTATTCATACTTCGCGGGTTGTGCGCAATTGGATACGAGAAAATAACTTGGAGCTGTTACCCTGGCCAGCAAAAGCCCAGATTTTAACATTATCGAAAATGTTTGGGCTCGAATACTTGCTGTTATCCGAAGACAACAAGGGCCAAATTTTATACCAGTAAACCGTAATGCACTAATTGCAGCCATTGATACCGCATGGGAAACGATTAATATTAATTATATTGATACCTTGATAGCGTCAATGAGCAGACGCCTCCAAGAATGTATCAATAATAATGGAGGTCACACCCATTATTGATTTCTTATATTTATTTATATAGTAATACCTTTATTTAAAAAAAAGTTTTCATTTAATTTTAAACTATAACTTGGTATCTTAATTATAATTATGTAATAAATTCTTGTCAAAAACTAAATATATACGTTGACAATAAGAATTGCCTTAGTTTTTATTTTCACTTTTTATATTAACTACAGAAAAAATGAAACGTCATAAAATATACATTTTGTAAGAAGTTATTAGTTTTGATTGTTTTTTAATTGTTAGATTTATTTAAAATGAGTTATAATTGGTTGGAAATTTTTTTGATAATAAAATGTGGAGTTTTTAAATCAAAAATTATTTCTAATTTTATTTTGTAAACATTTCCTAAACAAAATTTTGATTTGATAATTAATCGAGCTATGGTGTTTAATTAGCGATACCTTCAAATATATTCTTTAAAGAAAAAATTAAGTAAGCAACGTAAATTACCTATTTTCTAAAACGTGCTTAGTGTAATGATTCATTCTACAGTCCTTCTATAAGATAACCCCTGCTGAGACTACCTGCTGTTAGAATTGTAAATGATACCCTTAAGCCCGCTTCACAATGTGCAAACTTTTGTTTACAGAAATTGTGGTGTCCAAGTTTTAAATTTCATGAGTGTACATGTATATCAAGCAACGTATGAAGTTATTACAGTCTTCACTATTTACTTAAAAGCTATAATGTTCAGCATTAGCTTGAAATAAAAGTTAATACTTCTTTTTTGTCATAATTATTTATTTAACAGTAAGATCATTAATTCCTCATATTTTTAAATAATTTCAGTTTCATAATTTTACCGTTTAACTTTTTGAGTTACAAATTTTTATTTGAAGTACTTGTATGTATATTATAGATGTGTTTAATATCCTATACAGGGTGGTCCGTAATGAATGACAAAAAAGTACTGTGGATTCTACACGCAAAAATAATGCGATTTAGCAAAACTTGTTTAAATAAAATGTTGAATGTTTTCAATATACAGGGCGTCAAAATTAATTTTTCGCATTTTATTTTATCGAATAATTTCTAAAGTTAATGTTGGAATTAAATTTAAATAATGAGGTTTTTGATAGAGCGAAATTAGAATTTAGACTTACTTTTATGCTGGCTCACAGGGGGCGCTATAATCGGGACATTTTGGAGCTATTTTCTATCAAAACTTTTTTGTACGATGTTATATTGCATTTTGGATTACAAATATCAATAGATCAGTCGATTTTAAGTAGAACAGGTATACTTCTTTAATACCGATATTCTTAACCAATTTCGAGATATTTGCACTTTAATTATGCAATGCAAAAGGATAAATTAGTCAAAAATTATTTATTTTGAAATCCTGGTTTTAGTTATTCAGTTAAACTATTTTAAACACTGTTCAAAATGCACGCCATTTTGCTCAATGCATTTTGAATTGCCCTATTTAGATATCGTCTTACTCTAAATACAATATTATCCATGTTTCTTATTGCGCTAACTACATCACGAAATTTTTGAAGTAGTTCATCCCGCGTTGTACTTTCTTCTTTGTAGACCAGCTCCTTTAAATGCCTCCAAAAGTAAAAAGGGATTAAGATCTGGACTACGAGGTGGCTATGCAAATTCAGCCTACTAGACCCCTGAGCTAGAAATTTAAAAGATTGGTTTCTAAGCATTGCATAATTAAAGTGCGAATATCTCGAAATTGGTTAGGAATATTGGTATCAAAAAAATATACCTTTTTATTTATAATCGATTGATCCATCCATATTTGCCATCTTAATTGCGATATAAGATCGTGTAAAAAAGTTCTGATAGAAAATAGCTCAGAAATGTACCGATTGTAGCGCTCCCTAAGTAAGCCAATCGAAGTCCATCAATATCCAATTTTTCGGCCAATTCTAACATTAACTTTAGAAATTATCGAATAAAATAGAATGCGAAAAATAAACTTTGACGCCCTTTTATTTGAACAAGTTTAGCTAAATCGTATTATTTTGGCGTGTAGAATCTACAGTTATTTTTTGTCGCATTCATTACCGACCACCCTGTATACTACACTAAAATCCAAAATTAGTGTGTTTGTTTATTAGGTTCTTATAGATTTGACCATTATAGGTCCTAGCCTAAAAGTAACTATACAATTGGAGTCAGCATTAAATTGCAAATGAGAATGTGTGACGTCAGCGGGGAAGAGGGGTCCACCAGGGAGGCTTGGGTTCGTGTAGTAAAATTTTTTTTTACATGAACGATATTTCTACCTGAAAATTAAATTGCGGGTGAGAATGGGATGGTTTGGGGAGAGGAGTCTACCAGGGAGGCTCGGGCTCATTTGTAGTGGCAAGTCGCAGAAATTAATCAGCTGATTTTAATTTATATTTATTCTTTTATTTAATTTAAATCAATTTATTTATCTTATATTACATTATAAATGATTCGAATTTCCTTACAAATTTACAATTCATAAAATAACAAACCAAACAAAAACTACAAGAAAAATAACTCTAATTCTATTCTAATTATATCTCTTTCTCTTTCTTTTTATCCATTTTGTTTTTTCCATCACATTCTTTATCTATTCAATACCCTCTTTTTTCTCTCCCAGCAACACTCTTCTCCCTCTTTCCTCCGCTCTTATTTCATTGCACTCTTTCACATGGTCTATATTTATTCCTTTAAATTAATAGATGTTTCATGTTAATGTTAAGGCTTTACCAATATATAATACAATCAATTAATAACGATTATTACCAAACAAAAACGTAAACTATCACAAATTTTAAAATATTCAAAAAATATGTTGTTACTTATATTGTTTAATGTAGTGTAATTCTTATGTTAGTTTTTTGTTACTTTTATACAAAGTGGACACTTCTTTTGACAACTAATTTATTTTTTTCTATTTTTCAAATTCCTTTATTCGTTTGTCTTATATTATTTTTTGGTCATCTTTTTCACATTACTTAAGCACTACAAATTTTTATTTTAAAACGGTAAGTTGTATTGTTTTATATTTCCAAGAACAAACGGTTTATGATTCCAGTAGCATTTACAATATGACAATAAATATAAGATACCGAAATGGAATGGAAAATAGCAATTGCCATCGCTTGGAATTATGCTTGCAACAAGATGGTGGTCATGTCATATCATACATCAATAATTATTACTTTTGTTTAAACATAGTTTGATATTTTATTATTAAATTAATTTTTTAGTTTCGGTATCCTTTATTTATTGTCATACTGTATTTATAAGCTTAATACATTATATATTTTTTTAAAATATAGATATTTTTGATTGGACACGATATATCGCATGCCAGAAGTCAGTACCACAAACTGACAAAAAAATTTTCTAAACCCAGTATGAATTTTAACATTATAATAAATAGGTTCGTGTATTATTGTTTTATATAAAAGACTGCATCGTCCACATGTTACCAGATAATAAAACGTACATTCAAATTTCTAAACGCTTTAAACCAGAGAAAAACCTTTAATTTATTGTTACCAAATGCGCTCTACAATGCGTTCAGGTAGGTAATATTTGTTAAATTGCAATTTTAATTCAATTTTTCGTGCGGTACTTGCATTTGCTGACAAATTCTATCCCATAATGTTACATAAACAAGTTGAGGCATTAATCACTAAAAGTAGCCTATAACTCTGCGAGAAATCACGCAAACACATCCTAAATGTAATCACATGTTAATATCCTTCATATATTTACGAAAATTGAATGTAATCGATTTGCGGTGACACCATTTCAATTTAAATTACCGAAATATTTGTTAAATTTAATTTTTAGTAAATTTTCATTTTTTTTTAAATAAATATTTGTAACTAAGAGTGGTATTTTCAACAAAAATTCTTATTGAATTTATTTGAAGAAATGTATGCAATGTATGGAGCAGTTGCACTAAGAAGAAAACAGCTTCCTGTTTTCAATTTAGATGCGACTTTCATAAGAATTGGCTTGTCATACTTTCATACCCTCATATATTATTAAAGTTTAGTCGTGATACCTTGTGAAGCTTTAGAGTAATAAAAACAAAAAAAGCTGTTTGTTGCGCTTTCAAGTCTCGATCTAATAAAGATGGGATAAAGCTTTCAGTGTGGTTACTTTGTTGAATTAATATCGAGACGGGACGGGAAAAGTTTGTATTTGTTATGTAACCATCTTGAAAATTGAGAATTACGTAAGAAACTAGAAAAGTTTCTTCCTTTCGCGTTGATAACTAGGATGAATGCAGCACTTTTGTTGAACTACTGCACCCTATAGTGTCGTTTATTTTACAACCGTTCTACCTGATATTTTCTGATACATGTCTATCTTTATCTAAATTTATTTCTTAAGTTATTTTTGTCTTTTATTGGGCAACGCTAGCAAAGCACCTGCGGTTTACTTCTAAAGCGATACTTGAAAAAGTTTCTTTTCTACATTTTCATAATGCAATTTACATGAAAGGAAATCTTTCAAACTTTGACGCAAAGTTTTCGTATCGTTCAAAGCTGAAACATTTTTTATTCAAAAAGTTAATATTCAAGGTATCAATTTTGAAACAATTGTTATTTTAAGCTTACCAAACAAGTTTTTACATAATACTTAAAATACATATGGCATACATACTGCAGTACACTTTTAATAAGAATAAAAGTAATAAAGTTTGAAAAAACATTTATAACTTTTGATATAAATTAAAATTTCATATAATATTAATTTCACCCTTTAGTTGTTCGTTTTTACTCATAGTAGTCGTTATCAAATATAATTAATAACCAACATTGTGCATATTTAATAAATTTGTTGTTAGCGTATTGCAATGCTAATGTCAAAGATTTAGGTGTTTTTGTCAATTTTATATTAGAGATGACACCATATAAATCTTGAAAAAATACATACATACACCAGAGGTATAAAATTGTTATATTGCTATGAATAAACCAAGCACTCGCCTTTAGTTAAATATTGTGTTATAAGCAATTTACTCTGCATTCCAACCTGCTCTTTATTTTTAAAATAATTAAAAAAAATAAATGTTGAAGAAATTTTTATATATTTTTGCCGCATTGATTTCTAGTTCGGGTCTATATTTCCCCACTATATTTTTATTATCATCATTTGTGGTGCATCCAACTTTAGCATTACAGTCCCTTATATTCATTAATATTTTTCTGTTAGGAATTTTCTGTAGTGTTTTTTCTATTATTCTTCTATTTTCTTCTCGCTTGAATCTGACGTTGGAGCATAGATCTGTATTATGTAACTATCAATGGTTTGCATTGTAATTTGGTTGTTATTATTCTTTTACTGTATTATATGCCACTAAGTATTTACTTGTTTTTCTGTATAATATAAAGGCCACTCCATTTTTGCTTTCATTATCGTTGCTAGAAAAATTTACAACGGAAAAAATATGTGTAGCCTTTCTCGATTTAGAAAAAGTATTTGACAGCGTCCTAAGGGTAACAATATGGAACAGTTTTCAACGGCGGGGAATAAAAACAAAATTGATAAACTGTATCAAAAGTATTTACAAAAACACAAAAAATATAGTGAGGACAGGAAATTTACAATCGGAAGAATTTATAACGACAGAAGGATTAAGACAAGGAGATGTTTTAAGTCCAGCCTTATTCAACATTGTGATGGATGACATATTGAAAGACATAAAACCAAAAAGTAAAGAAAGTTCAAATAGGATATAGAAACATGGAAGTAGTGTCAATAACAGAAAGTGTATTTGCAGATGACATCGTAATTTATGCCAAAAGCCAAAAAGACCTCCAACACAATATGGAAGTATGAAATAATGCATTACGCAGCAATAATTTGAAAATAAATGTAGAAAAAACCAAAGTTATGGTTATAGGAAAAGAAGATATGGATATAACAATAAAGATAGACCAGAAGAACATCGAACTGGGAATAATAACGCAGAGATAAACGAAAGAATAGAAAAAACAACTAAAATATACCATGTACTACAAAACCCACTTATAAAGAAAAAGAAATTACAAGGAGAACTAAAATGGTAGCATTTAAAACCATTTATAGACCAATATTACTATATGGTAGTGAAAGTTGGGTTTTAACAAAACAATTAGAAAAACAAACTGCAAGCCGTAGAATTGGCGGTATAGGAAAAAAAAAATAGACAAAATTAGAAACAACACAATAAGAGAGGAACTAAGAGTGGAATCAGTAAGGAATTGCATAAAAGGCAACAACTAAGATGGTTTGGACATATAGTAAGAATGAACGAGAATAGAACTACAAGAAAAATATGGGAGACGAGAACTATACAGAAGAGAAGTAGAGGTAGACCAAAAAAATCATGGGATAAGGAAGTGGAAGAGTACCTGAAAGAACAAGGAATGACATGGAACGAAGGAAAAAAGTGGCAAAGAACAAAAAGATTGGGTCAAGATAGTATACAACACGTGATGAGTCAAAAAAAAAACGATTATATAGAAAGTTAAATTTTTAAGTTGAATGAATGTGTTAAAGAAATTATATTTAATTTTAATTTAAGTTTAAGTAATTGTAAATGTATGTAATACCTTAACACCTAACGGTAAATAAGGTTTATTAAATATATATATTAGCAACTTTGTCGACAGGTATGTAAAGCAGTTACATAGTCGATTCTTCAATAATTATAGTCCAACCTAACAGTTGTGTTCAAGTATAAAAATTTCGAATCGCCTGCAGTAAAGTACGCAAGAGGTTGTACAATAGCAAACAAACACTGAGAATCACCCGACAGCTGTTTCGTCCTTTTGGGACTCATCAGGAGTGAGAGAACTCGAGTGTAAGTTCACTATTGTACAAACTCGCGCTGTCGACTGCCTATGCCTACTGGAGGATCACAATATTTAAACGATAAGTTTTTTCGACATCTAGTGTCGACTCGTGAAAGCGTTCACGTACGTAAAATGTTATCAACTTTGTCGACAGGTATGTAAAGCAGTTACATAGTCGATTCTTCAATAATATATATATGCCAACCTAACAGTTGGCAAGTTATAAAAAATTTTTCTGTAGAATCGCCTGCAGTAAAGCTTACGAATTTTCGTAGGAATATGTCCCTCTTATGTTTTCGGCTTTTTCGTTGAGGTAGGTTCCTGTTGCTTTCCTCAACAGCTTCCATGTAAACACAGATTTAGTCTTGTTTGTCTTGCCATATGATTATTCCGCCAATGTTCGGTCGCCAGAGCTTTGTTCGTTATCTATCAGGGTGTACCAGCTAGCATGTGACAGGTTAGCATTTGGGTAACCTTGATGATTCATGTTGGCGTCACCCCTTACAACCCAGAAGAGTTAACACCATCTAAAACTGTTGGAATGTCACCATTCTAAGTTCTTCAGTCGATCTGCAGTTAATTCCTGCTGACAAGCAAGAAAAATCCGATCTCACCCCATTGACAATCAAAAATGAGTCAGATTCTAGTCATACTTCTCTTATGGAAAAAATTGTTGACTTAAGGACAAACCCCGTAAAAGCACAACAGAGCAACTCTTTTAAAAGAAGATTTAAAGATTTAAAAAGAAAAATAAATAATTATAATAATAATAATAATAATATAATGTATTGACAGATAAATATAAGATAGCAATAATATAACTAAACTTACATGCAATCTGCCAAAGAGGGCCTAGTCAAACCCGTCAAAACAAGTAAATAATAGTATATTATGTTACTAGGAGTAGAAGGCAAATATTATGTGTTGAGCATAGAAGTTTGTTCAGATTCGGCTAACGCCTCGGGTGAACAATCTAGGCGAAACACATAATGCGCTTTCTAGTCGAGTGACATATACTATTTCTTCTTCAAGCGCAAAGATATAAAATAAAATATGCATAGACATGACTTACAGTTTTATGTACTACGTGGACATTAAAGTATCTATGAACTAAATATTAATAATTTTCTAATTATAATAATTTAAATTATTACTATATATATATATATATATATATATATATATATATAAGTTCAAAATTAGCATAATATTAAACAAATCATTTGTTAATTTCGTACGGTGCAGTTACTTAGGTTCAAAGCACTGCTAGCGGTCAAGACTGACAGTTCTGTCATAAATAAACACATTAAATTATTTGTCAGAATGATTTCTAAGAACTGTATCAGCATTGCTAAAAAAGTCTTGAGTGAAAATGTTTTCATCACCAATATTTGTAACTTCCCTTAAAGTACTGGGTTCATTATATTCTAAAAGCTTTAGAATTTTATTCGCAATCTGTTTTTGTTGCTCACAGATTCTTCGATATATTCTTCGGCAACGCTTGTAGATTTCCATCCACCATGTCGGTTTAGAGCTGTAATACCATATTTCCACCGTTGTCAACTAAGGTAGTTGCCGAGGTTCTTCTAAGACTATGGCCGGTATATTCATGGGGATTTGGCAAATTTAAATAGAGCGCAACATGCTTTTTAAAACGTCTTATGCATGCTCATTACAACACGATGACAGTGACCATGCTGATATTTAATAAAGAATCTATCAAAAATTACGTCCTTTGGTCAAAGATGTGCATATTTTCTATATATATTCAAATTAAAATCCCCAATTATAGTAAATGAACAATGTTTCCTCAAGTTTTAGTGTTAGGAATATTTACTAGGACTAAGTTTCCCAAATCTTTTATATCGTTAACTTGTAATTGAACTAGTTCGTCGCATCTACCATCTAACTACCAAAAAATGAATTTATAATTACTAACAAAAACAGCAAACTAAGTATTATTTAATTTAAAGATACTAAAATAGAATTGTAGAGGAATCATTATGAAGTACTATTAAGCAATGTGATGTTACTGCAACATCATGATCCTTGTGTTTGCAAAAAACTCATCTTGCACCATGACAACCGTAGGTACTCTGTAAAATAATACAAAATTGTAAAGCTGGACCATCACCAATGCCAACAGAAGTAGTAAAGTTGCTATTATAATTTGGCGGACCAAATGCTAGAAACCACCTTTGACTACTAAAATAAAACTTGAACATATCTATAGATTTAAGTGCTATTTAAGTGCTTTATGTTTACTATCTTAGAAACACTAAATTTTTTTTTTTTTTTTTTAAAATTATTAAATTTTAAAAAAAATTAAAAAAATTTTATTTTTGTTTTTTTTTTTATTACTCGAATAACTCATTGATCTGCTATCTTTGGTAGACCAAATGTTAAAAAAAAACCTGAGCAGCATAAAATCAAAATCTAGGATATGTTTAGATTTTAGTGAAAACTTTGAAACGAATGGTTAGCAAAGTTTTTGAACATTTGCACACACACAATTAGTAACATGTTTGTTTTTAGTCGGTTAATGTGCTTTCTAACATTTGGTCTGTTACAGATAGCTGATGAGTTAAAAAAATTGTTTTCTAGTGCTTTTGAGATAACAAACATAAAACTCTTAAATAGAACTTAAATCTAAACATATCCTAAATTTTTATTTTACTTTGTACAAGTTAACATTTGATTTTGCTAAAGATAGCAGATCAATGACATAACGAACATAAAGCTCTTAAATCTAGACATGTCCTAGGTTTTGATTTTAATTTGCCAAGATTTTTTTTAAACATTTGGCTTGCCAAAAATAGCATATAGTTTTGCGAATGCTTCTGTGATAATAAACATGAAGCACTTAAACCTATAGATGTGTTAAAGTTCGATTTTAGTTGTCCAAGGTGGTTTCTAACATTTGGTCTGCCAAAGTTAGCAGATCAATAAGTGACTTAGAAAAAAAAGTTTTTTAAGTGCTTCTGTAATAGCGATAATGAAGCAGTTAAAGAGCACTTAAGTTTTTGATCCATTTAGACATTGTAATTAAACTTTATCACTGTTTTTAGTTACTTGGCCTGCTAACTATTTTTTAAGATAGTATATCATTGAATACCTCAAAACTACTACACACAATTAATTCGTAATTGAGGTATTTCATTAGCAGTTAATGGGCACTTAATTTTTAATGTACAAAATTTTTGATCTGCTTTATGTGGCCTGCTAACTTTAAGAACGTCTTATAATTATAAATGACGTAAGATACACAAAAGTGACATTAAACACAAATCTTCAGCGGAGAGGGCATAGACTGTTATAACATATAAGCCAAAACTCGAGAACATTCTTTAACATTAAAGAAGCGTACAATTTGACATGGCGCTTCGGTATTCAACAAAAATTGGATAACTTTGGTTTACAAGGAAACTTACCCAAATTAATATGCTAATTCTTAACTAACAGATTTTTCGGTCGAGAATTGAAAATCCCCTCTACGTGTAGAAAATGGCGTACCGCAAGGACCAACATAAAGTTGTATGTTGTTCGCGATAGCAATCAATGAGATTGGAATAGGTGTGGACCAGCATGTACAAAAAGATTAACTGTAATGTTATTGGGCAAAAAAAATAGTAGAAAACTGCAACAGGCACAAGTTCACAGATAATAAAAAACAGTATCGTGAAAAATTTAAATAACCAAAGTGGTATCCTAATCACGTTAAAATACTTAAAAGACTTTAATTTGTATAACAGAATATAAGAAAGTAATAAATACTTTTCAATACCCAATAAACACAAATATGCGACTAAATAATATGTAAACTTGTATATTTTATTTAGCAGTTTACGAATTAAGTTCACCCTGCTATAAAACAAGATTAAGATTTCGTGTGTTCACGAAAAGTATGATTTAATGTAATACGTATAAAATAAAGTTTATGGTACACATTTATTAGTAAAAGCAACTTATTTATGGGCACATAACAAACCACTCCTTTGTCAAAAAAATTCAATAATGCATTTATTTATTCTTGAAGTTAACCAGTATTTTATCGAGATTATTTTTAATATCGTATTTAATTTATGGAACTATGATTTGATAATTTATCTATCAGCACATGTAAGGCTGCATTCACTATTATAATAATTATTATAAAATTTAAGAAATTTTAAACACATGTTGGACACATTAAAAGTGTTTTTTCTACAATCGTGCAAAAAGTGACTATTTTGTACAGCAATTACAGTGGTAAAAATTTCACTTTTGCATTAGTGCAAAAAGTAAATTATTTTTGCACTAGTGTAAAAAGTAGTTTTTTTAAATGTTATATTTAATTTTTCTTTAGTTTTTCCATCGTACAAAAATATTGTGTCCAGGATATACACTTTTGCACTAGTTACACAAATTAGTGTAACAAAATATCTAAAAAAAATAATAATAAATTGAAAATAAAAGAGATAACACGTTTTGAAAGTTTAACCTTTCCTCAAATGTAAATTATTTTTGTGTTTTTAAAATAGTATTTAGTTCAAAGCATGACACAGAAATAGTTAATTAATTAAATAGTTTGCTTAAAATCTAAACCTACATTAAAGAATCATGGTTATAGAGTCATCCAGTGTTTTAATCTACTTGGGGAGCAAATTACAAGAAAACCAGATAGATTAAACAAAAAGGGAAAAACCTTTAATAGGAAAATAGACGCAATTTGGTCAAATTAGAATACGATAATAATAATTTCCAAACCTTCAAAAATTTTAATAAAAAATCTGGGATTTGGTTATATTTTTCTGGTCAATTAACTTTCTAGTGTAGCGTTTGGATAATACAGAGTGCTTCTTTGGTCATCGAGTTATTACAAGTAAACGTAAATGGGAAAAGGATATGATTTTCAATCGGGGAAGAAGAGAATTTTAAGCAATTTGCAACATCTAACAATTATCCCTCAAAGAGGGATTTTGAAAATGTTGAAATGGTTTTTAAATTCGGTTTGCCTTAATTCGACGCGGCAAGATCGACGCCGCCATCTCGACACCGCCGCTTTGACGCAAGCTTTTCTCCGCGCGAGCTAGTCTTGTCGTAAGTTCATCTCTCAACCTTCTTTCTTTCATATGAAAACAAAACCGTTTAAGATTTATATTTATAAGCTTTTTTTTTCTTAAAACTTATTAAAAAATAACAACGTTCTTAACCTTTGTCCATATCACTACAGATATGTTTAAATAAAAGTTTTTTAATATACTTTACAAAGTATTTGTTTTTTTGGCAATATTAGACCTAAGTCTTTAAGATATCGTGTTTGCAGGAAGTAATTTTTCCTAAAGACGTTACTAGGACCCCAATAATGAAGAAATGTGCTAGTCTACTAACCTCTAATTTGTCAAAACTACTGAAAAACTAGAGTGATACAATTTTGTATTTTAAAAGCGTCGCATAACTCTCAATCGAATGTATAAGGTGCAAAGTAGAAATTTCAATTTAATTATAGTCAATAGTTGATGAATACTATTATATACAATTACATTAGTCAATTAAATAGAGATAAACTTGTGACGAGTTGCGTTACGTCGAGATGAGCTAACGACGAGATGAGCTTGCGTAGAAGCGGCGGTGTCGAAGCAACCCCGTTGAACCAAGCTGTCCCGTTTTATTTAAATCTTACAGCATTGTGAAGGCAATGCGATGTTTAATTATTCGGCCTCAAGTAGTACCCTTCTCTTACAATGTGTAGAAACAATAAATTAACTTGTTAGAATTTGTTGTAGGATGACAATTGGTAACAAGAAAAGAAATTTTTGAAAATAATTCCATATATTATAAGAAGCATTTCAATTGTTTGTTTTGCTGGAACATTATAAAAACAATAATATTGTACCAATTTTGGGAACATTTAGTTTTGTATAATAAAAAATAATCACGATTTTTATACTAATTTTGATAAAATAGTATTGAGCAAGACTATTGCGAATTCTAGTGTTTTATTAAGCACTTAATAAATGAGAAGATCATAAATGCTGCACCCGTCAGTGTTCCCAAAACTACGGGAAGTTGTCAGAAAAGCTTTCCTTGGTGGAACGAATATTAAAAAGGGTGTCAAAGAAACGAAATACGTGTTAAATCTTTTAACCGTTACCCAACCCTAGAAAATCTGATAGAGTTTAAACAAAATAGAGCTACCGCTTGTAAATTATAGTAGCAAGTAAAAAGACCGTGTTGACAGTCTTATGTTCGCAAGTTAAACCACAACCCAACAACTAACGATCTGTGAAAAAAATTAAAAAAGATATCAGGAAAACGTTAGGTAACTTTGAACAAATTTTGAACGTTTCACAAATTTACTAGAAAAAACGTACAAGTAAATCGAGCAACTTTTGAAAATGAATTCATAGAGCATAAAATCCAATGTGAATTGAAGCGTATAACAATTGAAACGATTGATAACTTACCTTGTAATGCCAAGTTTTAATTTAAGAGAGCTAGAATTTGCTATTAAAAACTGCAAGGATTCCTCTCCAGGAGGTGACGATAACACGTACTCTATGGTTAAACATGCTTTACATGAAATAAAAACATAACCTATTACAAGTATATAACTCAATATGGATAAAAAGCACTTAACCTAATAAAGGTCAAACAGCGACGGAAATACTTAGTTATAAACTAGTTTCGTTAACATCTTGTTTAAGCAAGATCATGGAAAAAATGATCAACTCTAGATACTTGAATCTAGACAGCTTCTTACAAAATTCCAGACGCCGGTATCAAGAAAGTTTCACTCGACAAATGACACACTCGTATATATTAAAAACGCTATTCCAAGCACAATCATCTTATAAAGATCATGTTTGATTTAGAGAAAGCCTTTGATACTACCTGAAAACACGAAATATTAAAATTATTGAATGAATGTGGAATACAAATAAACCTACCTGTATTTAACGGCCAGTATCTGAAAAATAGAACTTTTTGTGTAAGAAATAAGAAAAGCATCTCTAGCACTCGGGTGTTAGAAAACGGATACCACAGGGATCCGCTTTGAGCATGACACTATTTGCCGTTGCGACGCAAAGCTTGATGGAAGCTCTACCTAAAGGCGTTAACTATAGTGCATACGTAGATGATCTAGTCATATTTTGATCCCGCAGAATTATAAAACACATTGTCTTTGTTGCAGTGCTAAAACAGCTGATAATTTTCAAATAATGTACCTAAAAATGATATTTACAGTTGCAGAACGAGAGGAAAATTGTTTCGAATTAATTACAAACGTGTTCTGTTTTTCTATACTATTAACACCCTGTAAGTGTAGACTACTTAAAGCACAATAAAAAATATTGCAATGTCTTGACTATGCTGTATGATCAAAAATTAAATTGTTAAAGAAATTGAACTCTCTCCTGTGGGGAATGATTGCTAGGAATTGAGAATTTATCTAAATTATCTTCTACACCGATTGAAAATCTTTTTGTTTGATTAACTGTCACGTATTTTACGTATACTTGATGACCAAGACATTGTTTTGTTAAAATATTATCGAAGAAACACTACAAAGTCAATTGAAACATACCCGAATACAAAGTAATATAAAGTAATTTCAAACAAATATTACTAGAACCCGTACTTCCTACTAAAATTTGCTTTTCTCTTCTTATTAAAGTTGATTTGTTTTTGTTTTCGTTTAATCCATTTGGTTTTCTCGTAATTTGCTCGGTAACCTTATTGTTAGGCATTCTGTACACTATCTTGTAATTAATCAAAACATTTTCCTATATATACGCTCACATAATACTAACTATACAGGGTGAACCATATCTAGGTTTAAAGTTTTCAAGGTGTATTTCCTGGTCCAAAATATTTAAAAAGGTTCTTATAAAATTTTGTCAAAAAAAGTCAACTGTCGGAGTTATAACCGTTTAAAGATGGCGTCCAAAAGCTGATCAAACCTGTATTTCTTCAAAACGACTAGGGAAAGTGGGGGGAGATGCCACCATTTCATAGTAGGCGCTAAATTTTTGTAAGGGTTAGGATTATGACATTTTTTTGTAATAGCAACTATCATCCCACCAGGTTGATAAATAAATAGGGGTAAAATACTTTTAGAACAAATGTTTTATTATTTATAAATATAGTTGCATGTGGCCATCTATCTCAGTTCAGTGGGGGTTAGTTGGCCAATGAAATAAGGGAAAGACGGCCACAAAATAAAAATGAAAATAAAATAGAGAAAACCTAATATAACAATTTCTTATATAGACAAACTGAAAATTCTTCCTAACATTAGTTTTCTTCTTTTAAACGCGGTTTTTTCAATATTTTTTTAATTTTTTAAAAAGAAGAAAATTTTTATTTAAACACATTTTTTATTTTTTAAATTTTAAACAATTTTTTTTTTTTTTTTTTTTTTTTTTTTTTGTCACATCCTTACATCGTTTCATCCCCAAATTTCACTCCCTCATATTAACTCTAAATCCCCCCCCATCAAACTTCAAACTTTTTTTTCTCAATTTTTTACTAACATTTCTTTTCTAACTTCTTCTTTCCTTTTGTTTTCTTTCTTTCTATCTTTTACGTCCAATTTTAGAGAAGTTAATAGGTACAACGACTTTCCGTTTTTCAGAAATACTATTTGTTAGGATTAATCTCTCTACAGTTTTCCAGGTGTCAAATCTAACAGATGTTCCTTCTCTTGAGGTTAGTACATCGAGGTCCTGTTTTCATGCTACAGGATGCACTCATCATCATCACATTATCGGCTCCACTTCTTGTTTTACTTCGGCTTTCAACTTAGATGTCAATTTAATGTTCGTTCTTTGGTGTACCCTGGCTTTCTCTTGTTTCATTGTTTACTATTCGATCAGAAACAGTTAACATATCAGGTACGGAATCAGGGTTCCAGGAAATATTCCGTCCGAAGCCGACATTCATTTCCAGCGTTCACTTCCCCAGCTTTTTTAGAAGTTCACCAAATTAGCCCCTAGTTTTCTTCCGGTGATTCATCCATTCTCTCCTTATATAAAGGTTTTAAAGACTTAAAAGCCATCGAGAGGTTCAAATAAGAGTGGTATCGGAGGTAGCACAACAGAACGACATTTTACTTCACTGTTTCTAGAAGTTCAACAGAGGAACAAGAGATCATTCCTCAAGATATAGATCTTCCCTTCCCCTTTACTTCAAGAAGTGGTTCTAACCAACTTAAAAAAGTTCAGTAACATACGCTGATTTTGAGACATCCAATATGTGAACCAGGCGGCAGTGGAATCAGTCCACTCGGTCTTTAAATTCTTGCCCTAAATATGCAGACCGCGGAAGAAAAACCTCGGCATTACAGCAAGCGATGCACGAGATTGTTCTCACCCTTTCACCTGATTCACTGTAACAACATCTTTTTCCTTTTCGCTATAACATAGCCCAGGTCGATTATTTAATTGAAGGCCTGTTTCATCGACATTATAGATCTCCCAGGTTTGTCAAAAGCTCATTCTTCCAGAATATCTTCAAAGTGTAAAATAGTTGCCCACATCTACACGGTTCATGCCTTCACCCGTCCTAGAGATACACCCTCAGCTTCCGAATAGTCAAGTCGGGGTGTCTTCTGAGGAAAGACCTAAACCAATCGGAACCGGCAATTCCCTTGTCTCTATTAAACTTATGATTAAGTCTAACTTTCACGAAATTATAGGCAAGCTTTCGAACATCTGATACCGTCATAGGAAAACCGCATTTTTGTGCCTTTTTAATGTTACACTAATTTATTTTCATTTCTTTCCCAACATCTGTCAGGTCCCATTTTACCAGTCGTGGAAACATCTTCTTCACTTTCCTTTCAAGGGTCTTCCTAGGAATCCATAAGTTTCGAGGCTCCTTTACAGAAGAACCGTTTTACAGCTTCAAATCTAGCCTTAGATTTTTTTGAGTATAGTTTCCAACGATTTGAGTTCTTTCTTTTACTTCGTTGCATTTTCCCAGTAAACTCGAAAGGACCCAAAACGTAAAAAATAGACCAAAACAAAATGGCCATCTATCCCATAACTTGTTGGCCATCTTTCCCAATTGCTGGGAGAGATGGCCAACGTGAAAACTAAAATCAACTACATGCTTATTAACGGTTTTAGAGGTTAGAATTATAGAATGAACTTCGTACTTACCTAAATATTAAAAACACCGGTAAATTTATTTCCCAAATTCACAATAGAAGGTAGTACGAAACTTATATATAATTTTACCAGGAAGCGATTGTGTTCTGTATTTTCCGAGTCTTTAATGTCACCTTGACAAGACGAAAAACACTGGCCGTGCTCACACATAAACGTTTGTTCCCGGTAGCACACCCCATCGAACAACGTTTCATCGAGTTTGTTGTTGGTCATCTCCGGATGGCCATCTCACCCGACTTTACCCTAGGTATCTACTTCAACAAATTTTGGCACATTTTACATTACTGTTACGAGCTATCAGCTGATTATAAAACATGGTAAAAATTACAACCAGAAACGTACATTTCCGGGGCGTACTAAGAAATATTGCGCCCTATTTTTATTATGTTTATTTATTATTATGATCAATATCTCGAAAACTATTGGACAAAACACCTTTCAAAAAGTACCTTTTTTATCTAGAACATATATAATTTTAATAATTTCAAATCAAATTGTCAAATATATTGAACGAATTATAAAATAGGGCCCAATAATTCCTAGTACGCCCCTGGAATGTACGCTTCTGAGTATCATATTTTAATGTAAACAAATATAAATAATACAAAATATAGCTTAATTACGTTTAAATTCAATAAACTTTTTTGTAACAAATAAACTTCATTGTATTCAGTTCAAATTACCGTTATAAAACAAATAGTCTGAATTTTAGTTAAACTATACAAAATGTAAACATTTATTTTGGTACAAACGTAAAATGTAATTTTAATTTACACTGCCAGCATAAAAAAACTTATTTGTTACAATTATTTACTATAAAATTGTTTATGAAAAGAAAATAAGAAACCGTATAGTTAATAAACATTGAACATAGAAACGTTTTTTACATAAAACAAACCAACTATAAAAACACATTTTTATTGCCTTCTTAAAAAAAAACCACCTTCTATATCAAATACCGCGACTATCGTAAATTTAAAATTCTCATATATAGTAACCGGCATTCGCCCATTAACTTTTTCGGATATACAAAAATGTAAAAAAATGCGCTACTAGTATACTACTAAATCACATCCTATTTCAAGTATATTAATTTTTAACTTTGATAATGTAAAATATTTTCTTTTTGTTACAGATAAATGCTTCGCCTCCAATATTTATTAAGGTACGTTTCAGAATCTTATTTTTCACTTAACCAAAACCGACGGCTTGGATGAACAGTAATGTTCAGTAAATTTTGCGTGTATATTGGTTATGTCCGTGTAATTAATCCAAGTCTTAACATCCACGTTTTGGTTACGAATAGACAACTTTGTTGGTGTAATTTACGTTCTCGGCACTTTTGTCCTATCGCTCTTGAACTAAATTGTTTCTAAAATCCTAAACTTTTTTTATTTAATTTTCCTTGTAAAATTTTTATTATTTTTATATATTTTCTCAATTATACGTTTATTGTTTGTAAATGTGTATAAAACGTTTGTTGATCTTACTAACAATCATTTTCATCGAAATTGTGTGAACATTTTAAATATAATTGGATCATTTAAACAACATTTAGTTACGTAACAATAAAGCTTTGACAATGAAACAAAACTAAATAACATAAAATATAATTAAAGCGCTTTAACATCACATAAATGATTTTTTTGTTTGTTCAAAGAGCTTATTTGCATAAAATGTGTTTTTGATTAAAGCGTTAATAATTTAAAGTTTTGTTATTTAAAAAAAATTATTTAAAAAAAATCATTTACGTATTAAATTGTAGAATCATATGTTAATCGTAAAGCAAAGAACTATTTCTTATTTTGGAAAAAGTTTGACTAAGAGCACATATTAGGCTTCATAATTATGCTTAGCGTTTAGTGTTAAAGAGAATATAAATTTAAAAGTTTTAAATTAACTGAAACGTTACTTATTACTACATTTCTTAATTAAACAAGTTACAATTTTAATACAGAAAGCTAAATAATTGGTATGAATGTCCCAATTTAGTTGTTAAGATGACAAGCTTTTTGTTACACTAAATGGTTCGCATTCAGAAAACAGTAGATAATGTGAAAAAAATCATACGAATATTTTTGAGCAATTGGTTTAAAGTCTTTAATTATTCATTTTTGCTGATAAAAACTCGATTTATGTTATTCGAATTTCCAAAACAAAACACTCGCAGTTGCTATAATGTTTATTCTCCAAACTCCAAAACATACAGAAATAAAAGTTTAACTTACTTCGTGTTTGCTGTTAGCGAACAAGCATGAAAATAGTTTAAAAAATGGTTTTGTAGAATAACTAATAAACAAATCTGGTATATTGAAAAACTAAAAAGGTTATAGAGAAAAGAATTAGCTGGAAATTAATGTTTTAGAGCGCGCAGCAGTAACACCTGTGTTATTTTTCTAACTTGCTTGGGGACGCTCTACTTCCCTTGAAACTCATATAGGTCTTAATAAAATGGTGATCTCTATCTTGATTCGTTTGAGTTTTACCGAGTAAGGATGAGAAAAATAAGATTTTATTTTGGAACATTGCGGGGATAAAAAACAAGGTGTAGATTTTTGGAACTATATAAAGGGTTTTAAAATGGTAGGTTTAGTAAAAACGTGGATGGAGGAAAAGAATGGAGTACATGGAAAGATAAGATACCGAAAGAATATGTATGGGAAATTCAGTATGCAAAAAGAAAAGAGGAAGGGAAGGTAAAAGGAGGATTAATAGTGGGGGTAAGAAAAGAATGGGAAATAGAAAAAGGAAATAGAAGAAGAAAATGTAGAGGGATGATTAAGATCAGAGTAAAGACGGAAAAAAGGGAAAAAAGTATAATATTTTTACGATATATGGAAAGAAAATGGACACAACGAAAGCAATTATAGAAAAGGCAATAGAAGAAAGGGATGAAGGCAAGTTGGATTATAGGAGGAGATTTGAATGCTAGGATAGGAGAGGAGGGAGGAATAATGGTAAATGGAGAGATAAGAAATATGATATCAATGGATAAGAAAATAAACGGACAAGGAAAAATTTTGATAGAACTATGTGAAGAGAGAGGTTGGACAATAATGAACGGAAATTTGGAAGAAGAAGGAAAAGGGAATTTACATATGTGGGAGAAAGAGGCCAGTCAGTAATAGATTATGTGATTATAAACGAAAAAAGTAAGGAGGACATAGAAACGCTAAGAATAGGAGAGGAGATATAATCGGACCATCAGCCGCTAGATGTAGTCATGATGGAAGAAGGAGAGAAAGAGGTACAAGAACAAGAAGAGGTATGGAGAGAAAAGAGGAAATGGAGGAGGAAGTAAATACTAAAGGAGAGGTAGAGGAAAAGATGGAGAGAATTACAGCCAGGATGGAATTGGCAACAGAGAAGATAAAGTATAGATTAAGAAAACAAGCATTAGGGAAAAGAAAAGATTGGTGGAACGGAGAATGCGAGAAGGGAAAAAGAATTAAGAAAAGGAAGAAGGAAATGGGAAAAAGGAAAAGATAGAGATAGATGAATACAAAAGGTTAAAAGTAAATTTTAGGAATATATGTAAAAAACAAAGAAGAACATAAAAAACAAAACCGAGATAAAGATTAGAGAAATTAAAATGAAGGGCAGGTATAAGAATTCATTAATAAAAAAGGGGAAAAAGGAAGAAGGATGGAAGCAAATATAGATAGGGAAAAATGGGAAAAACACAGCAAGAAGTTAGTAGGAGAGATTAAAAAAAGCAAGAAATGAAGAAATTGAAAAAAAGGATAAAACACAGAGAGGGTGGAATAGGAAAAGAAGAAATGAAGAGAGCAATAAATAAAGTAAAAAAGGAAAAGCAGAAGGGACGGACGGAATTCAAGGAGAACAATGGAGGTACATCGGAGAAGGAATGAGAGAAAAGTAAGAGAAGTATTCGAGAGAATATGGAAAAGAGAAGGGTTTCAGAAAAATGGAGAAAGGCAATAATATGCCCAATTTACAAGGGGGAAATAGAAAGAAAGTAAACAACTATAGAGAAGTGAGTATGATGAATGCATGATATATGCGGAAATAGTTAGAAAAAAATTGGAAAAAGAAATAGAAGAAAAGAATATAATACCGAAGCAGGATTTAGGAAAGGAAGAGGAACGATAGACAATATATACATATTAAAGCACATCATTAGTAAAGAGTTAGCAAAGAAAGGAGGAAAGATGTACGCAATATTTCTATGACATTAAAGCGGCATTTGATAAGTGGAAGAGGGTATTATGGAAAAGGATGGAGGAGGTAGGAATAAACAGAGATATAAAAAATGCAATAGAGGAAGTATACGAAGAAACAAGATGAAGAACAAGGGTAGGGAGGAAGCTAGGTAGAGAATTTAGGACGGAAAAAGGACTAAAACAGGGATGTCCGCTAAGCCCAATCTTATTCTCGATATACATTAGTGATCTTGAGGAGGAAATGAAAAAAAATCAAGTAGGAGGAATAGTAATAGGAAGGAAAAAGATATGGGTTTTAGCTTATGCGGATGACATTGTGGCAATAGCGAGAATGAAGAAGAGATGAGAGTAGTTAAATTTATGAAGAAATACCTAGAAAATAAAAAACTAGAAGCAAATGTCGGGAAAACAAAAATTATGGAAAAAGAAAAAGAAAAGGAAGACGAAAGGAGGTGAAATGGTGATGGGGAGAGAGGAGGTAGAGAGAGTAGATAAGTATAGATACTTAGGTTACAACATCAGATATGATAACAAAGATGGAGACCATATAAAGAGATAAAATGAAAGGAAATAGAATAGTAGGACAAGTATGGGGGTTAGGGAAAGGATATTTGGTAAAGATATAGAGAAAAGGAGATGGATGTTTGAAAAGTTGGTAAGAAGTGTGGTACTGTATGGAGCGGAGATTTGGGGTTGGAGGGAATGGCAAGAGCTGGAGAAGATAAAGGAGAAATACTGAAGGTGGACGTTAAGACTAGAAAAAGAGACACCGGGGTATATAGTGGAAGAAGAGCTAGAAATAGAAAAAATAAGGATACAAGCAGAAAGAATTGCAATAAGGTATGAAGAAAAAATGGCAAGTAGGAAGGAAAATGAAATACTTTTTGAAGTTTGGAAAGAGGTCGGGGCATAGAAGGTAAAATATGGGGAAGAAGAAAATACTATGAAAGAGTGGGATACGTGAGAGAAGAGATAAAGAGATTAAGAGAGGGAGGGAGAAAGATGGAAGAGGAATAATTGCAAGAGATAAAGATACTCACAAGCAGGAAAGAAGAGCAAAAATAAAGGAAGGAAAATATAACGGAAATACATAAAATAATGACAGACAAGACACCAAGGTACATAACAGAAGGAAAAGGAATGAATGAAATAAGAATGATAGCAAGGTTCAGAATGGGTAATGAATAAAATGAAAATAAATATTGGATGAGTGATGAGGAGAGAATATTCAGGTTGTATGGGGATGAATGGGGAAAATATAATACATATAAAAAGAGGGATGCAGGGGAAACAAGCAAAAGGAATGGAAGTTACTACTAGGGAGAAAGGGGAAGAAAACAATGGATGAGGGAAGTGTTGGAGAGGAGGAAGGGATGGAGGAGAGGAAAGAAAAATACTGAAAGTTTAGAGAAGAGAAGGATGGAAGGTTGAAGAAGGAAACAGAAATTAGTTAAATTATAATTTAATGAAATATTATGTTGTTTTTTATTTATTTGAGATTGTAAAGGGACAAACTGAATCTTTTGTTATAAAAATATTTTTTAAGACTAAATAAATATTGAATGAATTGAGTAAGGATGTGCTCGGAACGGTCCCAAGTGATTACAGTGCGAGAAACCTAAGTGTTATCATTTATGCGAGGTGATAGCAGACGACCCGCGGCAAGCCTGGGTCGTCGAACTATCGCGGAAGTATCATGTTTTCACAGCAGGTATCACCAATAATAGCACGTAATCAAGGTGCAATATTAACACCGACGTTACAGCTGCCAGAAAATGAGCTGGTCAGCAATTTGCAAGCCCAGCTACAGCAGGTCTTGAACGAGATTAATCAGCTTAAAGAGCAGGTAAATATTTTACAGGCACAAAACGAGAAACTTTTGCAGTCAAATGTTAAAGAAGTAATAGCAGAAAAGAAATCGTACAGTCCTACAAATACGGAAGAGGAAGATTCTCGTAGCTAGAGAAATAGATTGGCTCTTAGCTGGATCCAAAAAAACTAAAAACCAAAACTTAAAAAAGCGTAAAGCCACTGAATCGCCAGAAAAATTAGAAGAAAGCCCTAAAAAATAACCAGAAAAAACACCTAAGGTCATTGAACCACCACCGGTGATTTTAAGCAATATAAAAGATTATAAAATAGTCAAAGATAACCTAAATTTAGAAAAATTTGACTACAAAACCAATATGATGAAGTAAAAACCAGGTTAAAGTCAACGTTAACTCTAGCGAAGTATACAGAGCATTGACATCCCTAATGATCAAAAGAGGTATTAAATGGCACTCCTATGAGAACAAAGCCACTAGGCATATTAGAGTAATGCTCAGAAATGTACACCCTTTAACAACAGCAACTGAAGTATTCAAGGAACTCGAGGAAAAGAAATTTAAAATACTAGATGTAACTCAAAAACTTAAAAGAACCACAGTCAACAATAAGGTGAAACATATCCCCTTACCATTATACATGCTGACCTTTGAAAGAACAGAACATGTCAAGAAAATATATGACATCCAGTACATTAACCACATGAAGGTTAAAATAGAAGCAGTTAGGATTAATAAGCTTATTCCGCAATGCAACAGATGCCAAAAACACGGCCATACGTGGAGATTCTGCGTGAAATGTGCAGGAAACCATTTAACTACAAAATGCACCAAGAAAAGAAGCAAACCTGCCAAGTGTGACAATTGCTCTGAAGCACATCCTGCTAATTACAGAGGGTGCACAATAGCAAAAGAGCTACAGAAAAGAAGAGAAAATTCCACTAAAAGTAAAAAACCAAATCCCCAGTTAAGACAAATTGTTGCCAACACAGTCAGACCTAGTGTGCCTTTTGATCAAGCCACTCAACAAAAATCAATAGCGCCAGATATGTCAACAAATGAACCATCTATGAAGCAGAATATGATGAAAACATTAGACAGAGTTAATGCACGACTCGACAGATTAGAAGCCAGAAGCATTGGTGCTATACCAAAGACAAAATAAAATTATAGATTAAAAAGATCTACGAATTGCTGCCTGGGAAGCCAATGCCAAATAAAAATCAAGAGCTAGAAGTCTTTCTAAATTCAACACATATGTCTGTCTCATATCAGGTGGACATATCACAAATCAACATAACTCAAAATAAAAGGATAAAAAACATATCACACCATTCATCCAGATAATCAAGCCAAGGGTGGTAGTGCAATCATAATAAAAGAGTCACTCAACCATTATAAGGAATGTCATCTGCAAAGAGAGGATACACAGCTCACTGTGGTTTTAATTAAATCAACAAAGCAAACACTAAAAATTGGTGCAATCTACTGCCCGCTAAGGCATAACCTAAAAGAATACGACTACCTTACCCTCCTAAGACACTTAGGAGAAAGATCCATCATTGGTGGGGACTTCAACTCCAAACATGTTGATTGGGGTTCTAGACTAACTACAACCAAAGGAAGAGAATTAAGGAAAGCAATTAAAGGGATGAATTACAACTACCACTCAACAGGAAAGCCAACCTATTGGCCAACTGACACCAATAAAATTCCTGACTTATTAGACTTCTTCATCACCAAAAGTATCCACCAACTTCATAGAAGTGGAAGAAAGCTTTGACATGGATTCCGATCATTCAGCAATTATACTAACACTAAGTGAAAAGATAATAAAAAAGACAGCTAGAGCCACCCTCACAAATAAAACCACTGATTGGAAAGCTTTCAAATTGACCTTCAAAACAACATCAATTTGAATATCAATTTGAGAACCACTGATCAACTAGAAAAAAAAAGCTGAAAAATTTACCAGCTTTATTCAAACAACAGCACATAACAATACTAAAAAAATCACATATATAATCAAAGATGTGAATTATCCAGCTGAGATCAAGGACTTGGTCAAGGAGAAGCGAAGAGCGAGAAGAAGCTGGCAACAATCGAGAAACCCTGCCGATAAAACCATCCTCAACAACAAGACCCAGCAGCTTAGACGAGAAATTTAAAAACTTAAAGAAGAATCTATAAGTACCTATCTACAAGAATTATTAGCATACGAAGAAACTGATTATTTGCTGTGGAAGGCAACCAAAAAGATAAAAAAACCGGTGACCTCTATTCCTCCGATCAGAAACAATAATGCACAATGGGCCAGAAACAACAAGCAAAAAGCAGAGTTGTTCGCAGAGCACTTAACTGAAATATTTTCTCCCAACCCAGGGCAAGACATCACTAATACTGAAAATCAAAAAACAGAAAAAATCACACCAATTACTCCGAAAAAAGTAACAGATGAGATAAAAACTAATCTAAACCTAAAGAAAACTCCAAGATACGAACTCATAACTGGAGGAATCTTGAAACACTTGCCTAGAAAAGGTATAGTCATGTTGACCTACCTGTTCAACGCAGCCCTCAGATTAAAACATGTCCCTTCATGCTGGAAAGTTGCAAAAGTGATCACGATATTAAAGCCAGGAAAGCAACCTAATGATGTCAAATCATATAGACCGATCTCTCTCCTGCCCATAATCTCAAAGCTCTTCGAGAAATTACTGCTCAAGAGACTGCGACCAATAATAGAGAACAATAACCTAATTCCAGACTACCAGTTTGGATTTAGGCAAAAACACTCGACAATAGAACAAGTACACAAAATAACTGACGTCATTGAACGTGCGCTAGAAGAAAACAAAGTTTGTTCAGCAATCTTCTTAGATGTGGCTCAAACCTTTAATAAGGTATGGCACAAAAGACTAATCTATAAGCTAAATAAACTATTACCAAAACAATATGCCGACATATTAACATTGTATATATCAGATAGATTATTTAGAATCAAACAAGAGGATGAATACTCTGACCTGAAAGAGATAAAAGCGGGTGTGCCACAAAGCAGCGTACTGGGGCTCATCCTATACCTGCTGTATACTAGCGACTTACCATTGTTAGAAGAAGCAGTCATAACTACATTCGCCAATGACACTGCCATTCTGGCGGTGGATCAAGATCAGGAAAGATCTGCCAGGAAGCTCCAAATAGCCAGCAATAAGGTATTTGATTGGACCAGAAGATGGAGGATCAAACTATATGAACTTAAATCCGTACAGGTGAATTACACTTATAAAAAAAATATAGTAGACCCGCATCCATTAGATACTAATGATACAACCATACCATATTCGACCAACGCAAAATACCTCGGCATGAATCTAGACGTCAGACTTAAATGGAAGGAGCATGTTAAGAAGAAAAAAACTAAACTAAGCCTTAAAGACAGACAGCATTATTGGTTAATTGGAAGAAATTCAAAACTTTCAATATCTAACAAAGTACTAATATAAGAGGATAGATTGAAAATATTTTATTACTCAACATATTTTTCTCTTAATTGGATACATTTATTACAGCGAACCTGCAACGTCTCTAGACCTTTAAAAAAAAATGTTTTTTTGCTCTGCAAACCAGACCTCCACAGCTTCCATTACCTCCTTGTTGGAAGAAAATTGACGACTTTTTAAACTTTTTTTCAGTTGAGGAAACAGGTGATAGTCGGACAGAGCCAAATCGGGTGAATAAGGGGGGTGTTCTAGTAAACCCTAAATCACTAATTTTTTGCATGGCAACATGAGATTTGCGTGCAGGGGCGTTGTGGTGCAAAAACAAAACACCTTTGGATAGCTTTCCGCGTCTTTTCTCTTTAATATTTTCCCGTAGAGTGGTCAGTAATGTCGAATAGTAATCTCCAGTTATTGTTCTACCCTTATCCAAAAAATCAATCAAGATTACTCCATGGCAATCCCAAAAAACTGAAACAAGAACTTTTCCAGCAGATTTTGGACACGAAACTTCTTAGGTCTTGGAGAACCAGAGTGTCGCCATTCCATCGATTGTTGCTTTGTTTCTGGATCGTAGAAATGTACCCAAGTCTCATCCATAGTAAAAATTCGGTTTAAGAAGTCTACATCGTTTTCAAATCGAGCACAGATCGAACGCGATGCTTCTACCCTTGCACGCTTTTGGTCAACATTCAAACATTTGGGGATCCATTTTGCAGCAATTTTCTCATGTCCAAATTGACATGAACCATATGATGAACGCGTTTGTATGAAATATTCAGTGCTTCAGATATCCGTTTTAGCCCAATTCGACGGTCTGATAAAATCATGTCACGAACTGCATCGATATTTTCGGGGACTGACACAGAAACTGGCCTTCCTGATCGGTCATCATCTTCAATGGAAAATTTATCTCTTTTGAAGCTTGCATTCCAATTTTGACGGTCGCATACGAAGGACATTGATCACGCAAGGGTATTAAGCATATCTTCGTAAATCTGCTTACCTCTTAACCCTTTTAAATACAGGTACTTGATGATGGCTCGATACTCCAATTTTTCGATTTTCACAATTTCGGTGGACATCTTTTTTCATTTAATTTATTGCGTGACTCTGGTTTACTTTTTTGACGTCAAACTTTACACTGACACTTCTAATAAGTTATTGTTCGTTGCTATGGTAACGCAATATTTTGTTTATGCAAGGAACTGGTCTAGGCTAACTACATATCAATACATCGTCGTACAAGCACTAGTGTGGTCATATGGTATTCAGCTCTGGGGCTGTGCCAGTGACTCAAATGTTAAATGTATCTAAACATTCCAGAACAAAGTGCTGCGTAACGTAGTGGACGCCCCATGGTATGTTCGCAACTCCGACATCCACAAAGATCTGCAGATTAAACTGTCAAGGAAGAAATAAAAAGGTTTGCTAGAAAGCACGAAAATAGGCTCCATTTTCACGTAAATCCAGAAACACTACAACTACTGAACAACCAACACCATGTCTGAAGACTAAAGAGGAAAAAGCCTGCTGATCTTGTGTAATGTGTTGTTGTGAAGCTAGAGCACAGTGCAAGGTGAAGTGTACATAGTTCTGAAAGCCTAGAAGACATCACTGGTTAGACTCTAGTAGATAAGTACCTAGTTTTTAAGATCTATCAGAACAAAATTAATAGTTAGTCTTCATAGACTAGTTTTAATTGTAGGCACAAGGTGCTATTTAAAAAAAATTTAAAAAAATTTCTATCTTAAGACAAAATGTACCAACACAATTCTTATCTTTAAACCAGCATTCAATTACTCAAAACCAACACAATTTGACTCTACTTATTCCTAAAACACTACTGAGTTTTCAGATTTCTCAAAAACACTTTTTTCTTTAAGAAATGCTATTGTTTTTGGTTTAAATTAATTTCAGATATGTCCAATATAATGCACCCGCTCAGATGAGATGTTTATAACATCAGCGACTCACATATTTTCATTCTCCTATTGTTCAATATCATTCATTGGATTTTATGGACCATAGCGTGATTACCTTTTTTGGGCGTCCTAAACGTTTAGCAGTACGACTACAAAGAAATTTAGTGAACCATCTTGTAATCCTTGAAATTGATAGTGCAGAGCACTCTAATATTTATGAAACCTTTTCTTACTTTTGATGATCTTTTAACACAAAAATGAATACGTTTTCCAAAGGTCGCCGTCGTTCATTGTCTGTGAAACACTAACTAAGTGTTACAGCTCTCTCAAAGTTTGAGTCTACTACTATTCTAAAATTTTGTAAAATGTATGTTTTCTAATTGGCCCAAAGGTTTAAAAAACATCTCTGGATTTCTGTTAAACCCTGGAACCAACCTAATTATGGGACCTGATTCGTTAAAAACAACGCCTTTGTATATTATAAATACTACAACATTTATTTCATAATTTGAGGATAACCTTTGTATTACAAAAGCATGTCGCCCTGCATTTATTGTCCCCATACATTGTTTTAATCTTTGTTTATTTTCTAAAACTGAGTTCAAAATTACATTTGAAAAATGATCTGTAAATATTCAAACTGAAATGGTAATAAGCATACAGTTTTTGAATTTTTTAATGGTAGATTGTATTTTCTGGAGAAAAAGTTTACATACTTGATTTTCTTCTTCTCCTTCTTCAGTAGCATTCTTTGTCAAAATCTCAAATCTTTTTCATCATGTTGAAAAAATAACAAATAACAGGTCAAACTAATAATGTATCTTCCATCTTACGCCACTAACTACCAATCACTCAAGTAACTCTAATCGCAATTTGTTACGTATTACAAACAAATTGAAAACAGTTATTTATGTAACAAGGACAAAAAAGTGCACTTTTATGTACGAGACTGAAAAACTGAAACTTAAATTAATTAATTTTCTATTTATTACCGTTTACTGAAAACAAAATGTTTAGTAATTTTAAACAAAAATTTTACGTTTGTTCTGATTTTACTGATAGTATTGTAACATTTGTGTCAAAATTTATTAAAGGAAATAAAAGCTTACCGCATTCGAATATTGTACCGATAAAGCATTTGTTTACAACAATCACATAATTTTTATAAGAGCACTTGATTATGATAGGTAATAGGTAAAACATGTACTTTTTATAATTTATTACAATAAAAATTACATTTAGGTAGTGCAAAATTAATGCATTTCTTTAATTGTTTATGATCAAAGATGTAATGAAGTTTCTCCTATTAAACACATTAAAGTCGATTCTTACTAATTGGACATATAATAGTTATAAGACTGAGTTTGTACCGTGGTCAGACTTATAATAATTTTATATTCAACAAAATATTGCCTGACCGTAAGAAAGTATGCAAACGTAGTTTTTGATTCACTCCGAAAATGTTTCAAAAATGTAATAATCTTCTTTCAGCTTATTGAAAACTGTGAAATTCACCTTGTTTTTGTGTACGAATAAATCTTGAACCCAGTAATGTTGATGGCTTATATGATTCTATTTTTGTTTTTCCTGCGACAGAATCAATATTCAAATGATTTTTCACGAGTAATTACTGTTCTTGTGTTTTCCATTAGCATTATTACTTATTTACATCAATCAAATACAGTAATAGAAAGGTACCCATAATTAACTCACTTCTACTGTAAGTTTTGTATTTTATGATCGTGAAAATTTTGTATCGGAACTCCGCTTCTGTATCAAAACGTTACCTAATAAAATTGTCTAAAGCAATTTCAAGTCGTATGAATTCTGTCTTACCTTATAAATGAATAACTTTAAAGAAGTTAAAGTGTTACATATTGAAAACAATGTATCGAGTATTGTGAGATTACAACCAGGCTCTTCTATATGCTTCGCTCATTGTAGAAACTATAAACAATTTATTAATATCATTTCAAAGCACTTAAAATCATTTACTTGTAATTTGAACAACAAATTGTTTTTGTTCAAAGTGTGTGGGATTGAGAAATTGAGGTTATAAATGGAAGTAAACAAAACAATATTCTGCAGTATCTAAAATGTTTCAGTATGTACCTAAAGTACTGTAATATCCTATGTAGTCACTAAATTTACCTTTCTTAAAATGGGTTTTCATACTGGTTACTTCGACTTTATTTAATTTGACATAAAATAATAATTGACATTGACAGATGTTTGCGGACGAAAAGTGTTTGCGGACGAAAAGTGTTTGCGGACGAAAAGTGTTTGCAGACGAAAAGTATTACAGTTAAAAAGTGTTACTTTATGATTATTCAAGGAGTACGTAAAACTCAATTTTATAATGAGGTCGACGGAAAATATTATTACACAATGAGGTTGTACTATTAATTATTGTTATATACGAGAAGGTGGTGTAAGAAGTTCCCGACCTAACAAAGATACAAAACATTTTTTCTTAAAATTAAATTTATTTTTCTACACAGTCTTCTTTCTAACTCTGCACACATCCTCCCATCTGTTTAATCCGTCCAAGTAGTGTTCAACGTTTTTCTCTGTAAAATAATTGTTCTCAAAAGTGTTTGCCTCCTCATTTGACAAAATCTTTGTCTTCTAACTGCAATTTTTAGGTAGGGGAACAAAAAGTAGTTCCTGGGGGAGGGGGTAGTTTAAACCGCTATTTGTAGATTCTTGCAATGGCAACCACTGACGGAACTTCGTGTAATAGGATTTTGTTTTTCTGCAAATGTAGCTGTTTTTCCTTAAGCTTGTCATAATAATGCTTAGTAAGTTTATTTTTTTATTTTTGAACACAATTGATTAAGATAAGTCCTTGACTATCTTAAAAACAGTCGTCGTCACTAATTCAGTCGATAAAACAGTTTTTGCTTTGTCCCCGTACACAGAGTGTAACTCATCTTAGATTTGCGTAAGTGTATTGCCTTTAAAAAACCAATATTTAATGACAGCTCGATACTCGATTTATCTCATTTTTACAATAACACTCATTTAAGCGACTATGGAATAACAACTGCCCGTCCAAAGTGGCTGAAACTTTGATGAGTACGTCCTTAGCTTTTATTGGCAAGTGCTTCCATCTTCACGTTGAAGTCGGAAACTTTTCGACTACTCTGGTATGGATTTGTGAGTATGTAAAAAGTTTTTAAATTTTACATACCCTACCCTTCAAATAAAAATGTACAGCAATTTTCAGAATACAATAACAAAAAATGAGCAAAAATAATAGGTTGTTATAAATGAGTTTTAAAATTGTTCTGGGGTATTAATAGTAACTTGATATAATTATTATTATATACACTAAGTAGACAAAAGAAAAATGATATCTTATAACATATATAGTATTGAACAGCTTATTTTTAGTATAAGAATTATTTATTACTAAATATTCTGTACAATACCATGCACTTTTAAATAAATTTTACCTGAAAAAATGTCTTATATAATACGTTTTTTTATGGAGATTAAGACAATTCGTTTTATACCCCGTATCTATAAATATTTTATTTACATTAAGAAATTCTGTAATAGTCCTTAAACTCATGAATGTTGCCCTGTAGTACTATATTTGATTAAAAAAATTTTGTACTCTTTAGAGCCTCAAAGCTCTGATTAGTTCCGACAAACATTATCTTTTTCTTCAACATGATAGTTCAGAAAATGTGTTTTGTTTGCTAACATTTTGTAGATTAAACTTACAGTAAAGAAAAACAGTTTGAAAAACTTATATTGTTTTTTATAATTTAGATCCTAATATAACACAAGGAAATTAACGTGATTGAAGTAATAAACAAAAAATATTTTACTCGTAAAAATATTTTCATAGAAATTCATTATTAATTGATAATCTAAACTGAACGCAGTAGCTTCCGGTCTACCTGCTTTAATCCGAAGACTAAAAATATACATACGCTTGTAGCGTCCGATATAATAATCCCTATTATCATTAATGACAGCAATAAAAATGTTTGTTTTTGAAATTCTCATTATGAATGTATTTTTTAAAAAAATAAAATGTAATAACTGTAGCCGACCAACCAACACCCTTTTAATCCCCGATTGCTAAACAATTTAAATTACTTAAAGCAAATTTCCATGAAAAAAAAGTTTGTTTATAAATTTGTTATTATAAATGTAAGTTTTATAAAGAAAAGAAATTTAATACAGACTGATTAGGCTAGACCGTTTACGCTCTTATATGAACTTGACCAGTTTGCGCTTGCGATTTAATTATAGAAATTTGAACCTACCCAATTCTCTGTGATCGACCGATTTGAGCTCTCTTGTAAATAATAGTTATTTTATACCTAGGCCGAAATACCTTAATTCCTTATAGAAAGTATTTTAAATAAAGGCCTTTTCCTCCGATAACCGTTTCCCTTCGATCGCACTGCATTGAACAATTTTGTTTTGTTTTAAATAGAAAAAACTGTATTATTTGTAACCTACCAACCAGCCAAAGTTTACCCCCGATCACATTGAAAACAACCGTCTGGATAATTTCAAAATGTTTATAGTACAAGAGCGCAAATCGGTCAATTGGAATGAAGGTTTAAATTTATATAATTAAATTGCATAGCGTAATTGGCGAGTTTGAGTACGAGAGAAAAGGTCTAGCATAAACCGGCCAAGATCAAAAATTGTAACTGCCAACGACTCGCAATACTATTCACCTTTACCGGGACTTAAAACATAAATATCCGGAAGTAATGTCCGATGTAGATAATCTCTCTTATCTCAAATGACAGGAAAAAAATTGTATTGAAATTATTATTATTATGAATGTAATTATTTTAAAGGAAATACTTTGTAATAAGTGTAACCTACAAACCAACACCGTTCACAAATAATTAAAAATGAAAATAAATACAATTGATTAAAAAAAATATTATGAATGTAATTTAAAGCAAATGGATTGTAACCAACTATTCGAGTGGCTAGCTCTTAACACGTCGGACGTGAACTACCAAGTGACTATCAATTCTGTCTTGTAGATAGGTTGATTAAGTCCATGAATGGTAGGAAAACGTCTGCAGCTGAAATCAAATGAGTTGTTTTTGTTTTATTCTACTTCAACTTAGAAAGACTCCATAAAGTAAACTTCTCAATAACTATATCATTAATAAGTAGAGCAATGAGTGTTCTCGATTTATTATTAGTATATTATCATGGCGCAAGGAACCAAAGTGCTTTATTAATCTTGAGGACAAAGTTAATTTGCTTGAAAACGAGGACAGATTATAGTTTTATATAAATTGTTTTATCCACAATCACCATATTATTGAGCTATTATTATGCCGTTATGAAACGTATTATAACACCTATAAAACACTAGTGTTTTATATTCCATAAAACATTAGTGTTTTGTAATATATAAAATTCAAGAAAAATTTGCAGAAAATTTAGTAATTATTTATTAACATTAATATTAACATTCACGTTAACATCAAAAGTAAACTTATTTGCAATATCAGGATTTACATTTACACAAACCACGTTTGAGGAAGACTGCATCGCGGAGATCTCTTGCATTGTGCTGGATTTTCCTTGAATTTTTCTAGCAATATCGATTTTATTTGACTCGCTTTCTTCTATATACCCCTCAACAACCTAGATGACCTCCCACGCTCCGTGCCTCTTAAGAGTGAGAATATCACCACCAGCTTTAGCCTCCCCCCATTCTCCGGAAATAGTGTTAATTCCCACAGGTTGCACGGTGCATTTTGAATTTATATATCGCAAAAAAATCTTCCCTGCGAAATAGTACCTTTAGGACGTAGGCGTATGTATTTCTTGCATATCTCCATAACATTAACAGAGAATCCTTCGTCTAATACAGTGAAACTTCTTGACATATTGGTCTTTGTTTCTGGGATGGACACGTAGATAAAGATCCTTTATCTTTCACATGTTCAATATTTAAGTTTACCAGTTCATTGCATAGTAAACCTCCACAAACACCCATTATGACAGCAACCTAGAAATATTTAAAATAATTAAGATACCAATACAAAAGAAAAGAAAATTGGTTGTACCTTCATCATTAAGTACTTTTCATCAGATGCTGTTTTCAAAATTGTTCGATGTGTCCCCTCTCAAGCACTTTTGCCTTCTTTGCCTTGTAGTTTTTTGATTGGCTCTTGAGATAAGCAATTAATTTGCCGTATTTTGATATGTCAATATTTCTATGCACATTCAAAGTTGCTCTTAACATTGAATATTTCGTCCACATCGACAAGGAGGCAAACTTGCTTCTTACATTTAAAAAATAAGCCAACAGGACGTCCTCGTTTATGATGTTTGCACCTTCTTTTCTCTCTCCATTCATTAAAGGTAGCAAATTCTTTTATGTATGCATCTTTAGATTTGGCCGGCAACAGTTGCAGGGTTACTTCTTCAGCTTCTGCTTTAATTTCTACCGGCAAAGAATCACTTTCTGACATTTTTCAAAACGACGCACACAAACGATTTCTAATTTTTCACAAATATTGTTTTAATAAACAAGCATCCTAGCAACTAATAATGCAAAGCCGCCCAAAGTTTCACTAAATTTTCTAATATTTGCTATTACATTGAAATTTTAGAACTGTCAGATTACTTATTTTCAATTAAATTGGTTTGATTGTGGATAAAATCTTGTATTGCATTCGTGTTTAGTGGCATATTATCCCTTAAGAAAATTAGAACGCTCGAACTTCGTTCTCGCGATTAAAAATTCTTGCGTGGATAATCTGCCTACTAAAACACATATACAATAAATAGCTATTATGCCCCTCAATTACTCAAAAAATAATTAAAAACATTAGTGAGAAAGACAATATAAATCTGAATAATTTGCAGAATTTACCTTTACAATTAATAAAAACTTTGAAAATGTGTAACTAAAACATTAACAAATTAGGTAGCTTTATTTTTTAAAGTGTTAATACAAAGCGTTGTAAAACTTAATAAAGAAAACTAGAAGTGTTTGAAACAGATACCTATAATTGTCATTAATTAACGGTATCATCATGTTCATATTATTCAACTCTAAATTGAGTAAATTTCACAAAATTTTTATATTAATATGTCTCTACAAAAATTAATGGAAAGTAACAGTTACAATTTGAAATTATTAATTGAATAATGTAAACAAAAGAATATTGAAAATTACAGTGAAAATGCATTATTAGTGTATTTCCATGATAAAGCAAATTGGCTCATGCACCTCGTCACTTAGGTCAATATTATTCAATGCATAGAGTAATGTTGAAAGATTAAACACAACATTAGTGATAACAAATTCCCAAAAAGTAACATCATTCCTAAAAAGTAAAAATGATGATTACATTCTAAAAAATCAAAATGCTTACCACAGAGCTGATAGATCAGTTTTTTACTAGAAAGTACCAAAGGACATGACAAATGTTAATGACTATGGTAACAGTAAAAATTTTAATATACGTTTTTTTACATTTGTAAGTTGCTCTCTTATCTCAGGCGTTGCTAGGAATGAACTCCATGAGTTGGCAGTCAACTGCAAGATGTACATAGAACTCAAAAAAATGAAACGCTTCATAATCAATTTCTTTGTTAATTGCCTTACTGTTTAACCAGTTAAAAAAAATACTTTGGAAAGAATTTCCTAAAATAGTAGCCTTTTTAAAATTGCAAAGTATCGGTATATGGAGTTTTAGACCCTCATCTACCTCTATTTGGCAAACTCGGACGCCGGTACCGATATTTTAAAGCGACATGATGGATGGCAATTATCAAAAAGTGCTGAGGATATGCTGGCCAATTTCATCAACAATAAAAAAATATTGCAGATCGCACTGGACATGACAATCCACTACCTGATCAAACCATAACC
>JALBCR010004558.1:0-10194 GCA_030710515.1 Abscondita cerata
CTCAGTATGCTTCGTTCAGTTACGTATTGCTAGTCGAAGGATATAGTGTGCACCAATGGTGGTGGGTTTTCTGTAGATGTTCAAATGAAAAGCCAATGATATTATTTATACTCACAGTTTTGACGGAAATTTCACAGGTGGATTTTATTCTATGATGTAAACTGTTAAGAAAGTTTAAGAAATCCTGTATTAGAGGGGAGGACCTATGAAAACACAAAACACATCATCAACCTATCTTTGCCATATTAACCCTCGGGCGGGCACGCCGAGGAGCAAATTGCCGCAGTTTTAGATTTTATTCTTAAAACTAAAATATCCTGAGCTTTACGGTATTGAACTTCTACGTATTCGATGTTTATGGTATTGGCTCCGCCTACCACCTTGACCACAAGTGCATTTTTATTCAATCAACAGAAGCAGTTTGAGTTTGCGGTGTGTTTGCCGTTTTGCGTCCTGTCATGTAAATTTTTTTATTTGCATTTATTTCAACATATTTTGTTGTTTTCAAATTTCAGCATGCGTGCCTGCATTACTTTATATATTAAAGCCCATACTTTAGTCTTACCAAATGAATAGCACGTTTATATTGCATTTTAGGTCGCGTAAAGGGTTAACACCAGAAGAATTAGAAAAATCTCTAGAAGATGTCGTTAGAGAGTTAGCTGAAGAGAGAGATGATGATGTGAGAGAAGAAATCAATTTTGAGCTGGATAGTGACGATAATGACAGCGATATCGAGACAGAAGAAATTATAACCAAAGATTTATACAGCAGCGATTCTGAGCAGTCCGCAGACGAATTTGACGAGATCTCAGACGATGACAATCAAAGCCAAATTGAAGATGATTATTGCATTTTTATAGGACGTGATGATGAGACACTTTGAATAAGTAAACCTATTTCAAACGGAAAAACAAAAGCCAAAAATATCATAAAAATATTACCTGGTCCCAAAGCAAGTGCTAGAAATATTCATAGAGAAATTGATGCATTTAGTTTGTTTATTACTGACGAAATGGTTGAAGATATTGTAAGAAATACAAACCTATTTATAGAGAAGAAAAGACTGGACATAAACTATTCAAGAGAGAGAGATTGCAGAGACACAACAAAACTGAAATTAGAGCTCTATTAGGTGCATTATTTTTGATTGAGACAAAAAAGGAGGTCATACCAATTGCCTAGAGCTGTGGGATTCTGATGGTACAGGAATGATTCTTTTGAGAGCTCTTTTCAGTTACAAATGTTTCAAATTTTTACTGCGTGCTCTGCGCTTTGATAATTTGCATACGCGAGAACAAAGAAAACAGAGACAAGTTAGCTCCAATTAGAACATTCCATGATAATTTTGTCAACAACTGCATGGCTCATTTCATTTTGAGTGAGTGCTTCATGGGTTTAGAGGACGCTGCTCGTTTGTCCAATATATCCCAAACAAACCCAAATGAGGTATTCGCCAAGACATTCTATACTTATAATTTTGAAATTTATTGTGGAAAGCAAGTTCCAGGACCATATGAAACATCAAACAAAGCGGAAGACATTGTGAAGAGACTAGTCATAACGATAGAGAAATCCAATAGAAACGTTACCACAGACAATTACTACAAGTTATCCACTTGCGCAGTATCTGTTAACAAAAGGACTCACCATGCTGGGAATACTGAAAAAATATAAGAGAGATACCTCCGCAATTCCAACCGAATAAAAAAAGAAACTGCAGTCATCTGTGTTTGGTTTTCAAGACGATATTTGTCTGTTTCAACGGTTCCCAAAAAGAACAAAACGGTGCTTTTTCTCTCAACAATGCACAGCTCCTCAGATGTAGATGACAAAACCTAAAACCACTTGTAAATTTAGATTACAATTCCACAAAGGAGGTGTCGACACAGTCGACCAAATGTGTGCTTCCTATAGCACCTCTAGAATTACAAGAAGGTGGCCGTTAACAGTTTTTTCAGACATCTAGGTATAAACTCAAGAGTAATTTTCAGATTTAACAACATTGAAAACAAACACAGAAGAAGAATATTTTTTAAAATCTGGCACTACAATTGATTGAGGACCATTTGAAAGACAGGGCTCTAATAAAAAAACTTCCTCGATGTCTCTGCATTTTTATGTAACTACAGAGTTGACGAATTACAATGTAAACCACAAACAAGACCAGGTATTTGCTACATTTGTGGTACTCATGAGAATAACAGAACCAAGTCAGTTTGGAACGATTGCAGGAAAAATGTTTGCAAAAACATAGCAGTATTATCGTGTTTAGAATGCGTGCAGGAAGAACAGGGTATGAAAATTGAATAATATTTTTTGTTTTTATTTTTTTTTTTAATTTACGTATACTACAAGTGTATAATCTTTTACTTCACTTCCTACTTATATTTGTTCCAAAAGCGTTAATAATTTTTTATTAATAAAATCGTTAAGAATGATATATCGTCGTAGTTCATTACATATATACATTTCTTTGTAATCTACAGGCTAAAAAGTGCAAAACCAACTGCGGTGTAAATGCCGCAACGCGCCCGCTCGTGTACATTCTAAAAGCGCGCCCGCCAGAGGGTTAAGATGTTATTTGCGAACATTTAACTGGTGAAAAAGAATTTAGATTTTAGGTTGTTGAGAAAAATCTCTGCCAAAATTGAGGATAAAGGGGAACCCATTGGTAAAACCTTATGTTTATCTAAAAAATTGGTTATTAGGCATTAAGGTTATCAAAAACAAACTTGAGCATGGTAACTATATCGGACGTCAGGAAATCTGGTAACGTGCTGTCATTGAGGATGTCTGTAATAAAAGTCAAAGTTTCGAATATAAGAATGAAAGGAAATAAATTAGTGATATCGAAAGAAACTCAAATGTAATTATAGACATTTGGAATATTTAAATTGGAAATGTTTCCAATGAACTGATAAGTGTTTTTAAATGAAAAATTGTTGAGGGGGGCAAAAATGCAAGAAAGAAGTTTAGATAGAAATCTTTCAATAGAATGAGTAAGTGAAATAATGCATAATTGACAATTGAGGTAGCCTAGTTTGTGAATTTTAGGTAAGCTATAAAAGTAACGGAATTCTTGAGTAGTAGTCCTAAGTTTATAAATTGAAGTGATTTATATCTGTCAGTGAAATATGAAAATAATTTTAGAAGTTGATAAAATGAATTTAGAGAGGGGGAACAAAGGAATCTTAATGAAGTAGGTTGAATTAAAAAGAATTCATTGGTTTTGTTAATGTTACCATCTTTATGTGGTACTATAATTAAGACCCCGTCGATTGACGGGCAAATTTTAATGCATTGAATTTAATAATGGTAGCAGACCTATGGCAGACGGAGATGCCCCTGGCCTTGCTCCCTGAATGGAATTTTGGTTTTGGATTTTTCCCGTTGGTTTTGAAGGCAAGAGCCATCGGTATGACAATTTTAAGTTTCTACGACGCGACGTCTAGAAGTACCGAAGCCTAGAAGTACAGACAAAAATAGGCGTTTTACTATATAGGGTTACTAGAAAATTACCTTTATCAACGCTTTAGAGACGACCAAGTTATTGGTAATAATTTTTTGTTTTATTTATTTATTTATTCGTATAGTACATTATACAAATATTGTATTGTGATGTAAGTGTTATGTATGGTGCTCCAGAAGATCAGTATAAACCTGTATAGTGTGGTGACGAAACCGTGTGCAATAGTGGATTGGTTCGTCTTGGCAAAGCATTAACTTCAAAGTTTAGGAAAACCACTAAAACCTAAACATACCAACCCTTACCCACCCTAGTATTTACATGTAATAATATTAATTAAGTGTAAACATTATAGAAGGTAAATAAGAACATAAAATATAACAGCACAGCCATTGCATGACGACATATAATGGACCGGTCTAAGCGCCAGTCACGACAATGACGAAAAAATAGTAGGTTAAAAAAATAGCAAAACAAAATAATGGAAAAACAGATAATCAAGACAAGAATACAAAATATTGCTGAATTTCAGATTTCCTTCAGATTCGTAAGCCATAATATTGCTTCATCCGTTAAATTATGAATGTTTAGAAACCCTCCTTTAAACTATGGATTCGAAATCGCACCCCATTTGAACAACATAGAGTTGCATTTTGAATGGCCTGTTCTTATGCGATTTACTTTTGACCAAATTTTTCTTTTTGATCAAAACCCGGGACTTCTATTGTTGAATCATCAATGAGATGTTTATTGAAAACATCAACTTCAGACCATAGTTTTTCCACTCTTCAACTTCAGAAAAAGCCGTACTTAAGTAGTCTTGCAACCATATAGGACTTCGAAATTTAAGTCTTTTAGCAGGAGGGTTGTCAATGTCATTCCAAATTGGTAACTTTTTGTTAAGTTGGCATTTATCCCATTCTCGTTTTAACGCAGTTTTGCCCAATATTTGATGGAGTAATATTACAAAGAACAGGAAGCCAATTGAGAGGAGTAGATTTAATGGTTCCACTAATTATACGCATAGTGCAATTCAACTGGGCATCTATTTTTTTTTTTGTATGATAACTATTCAACCAGACAGGAGCACAATATTCTACTGTAAAATAAACTAATGCCAATGCAGCTGTACGAGGTGTCTTTGCATCTGCTCCCAAGTTGTTCCAGCTAATTTTTTTGAATGACATTATGTCTTGTTATCATTTGTTTTATGATTTTAATTGAATTTATGAATGTGCTATTAAACATGTAGTGGTTCAATTATTGAAAAATTTTAAGAAAGTTTATGAAAGTAGTTTTGAAGACTTTGTGTATGACGGGTTGCTGTCGTTTAAATACTCAATAATTGTTGGTCTAAAATTGTTGAAGGTATGTGCGTTATAGGGTAATAGAAGTGAAAATTTGAGACCTTTTTTTAACAAGTACATCTCTGAGGCTGAAAAAATCGTTTGATTGAATTTAAAACATAATCGTGAAATTTGAAACTCGAAGTTGGATGAGGGTTGAAATGTTGCCTGGTTAATGAGAAAAATAACAATCATTTGCTTCAAAACAAAGTTTAGATATTGAATAGATACGTTTTAATTTAGTAAGTTAAAATTGTTAAATAATTTGTTGAATAAAGATCTGCCGTAATCATTACACCTTATCTTTAATTTTGTTGTCTAGTAAATAAAAAGTTGTAGTTGTAATATAATTTTGCATGTCATTTCTTGATCTCTGATCAAATGATGGCAGTCATAAAATTGTGATGTGCAACTTGAGTAGACAAACAGAGGGTTCAATAATGGGGTTCCCCTTTATCACTAATTTTGGTACAGATTTTTCTCAACAACCTAGAATCTAAATTTATTTCCACTAGTCAAATGTTCGTAAAATAACATCTTAATGTGGCAAATGTACGTTAATGATGTGTTTTGTGTTTTCATCCCTTCTAATACAGAATTTCTTAAACTTTCTTAACAGTTTACATCACCTGTGAAATTTCCGTCAACAACAAATTGGTTTTTATTTGACGTCTAAAAGAAACCCACCACTACGATGCACACTATATCCTTCGACTTCAACTACCATTTCTAAAACAAATTAGCTGCTCACAAATTTTTCTTCAATTAAATCTTCAAATCCCACTTTCCAAACAAAAATTTATAAAAAACTCAACACAATTTTGACCTAGCAAAAGCAAACAAATTTTGTGTTAAACTTAGTTCTAACATCTTCGACAAATATTTGTACAGACAGAATTTGAGTTTGATTACTTCCGTCAATTTCCAAAACAACACAACCGTTTGTAAGTACATAGCCAACCCTTTTACTGATTAATTGACTAATTTTGAATTTCAAAATTAAATAGTCGTTTTTTATTTCACCAACTAATTTATCTACTAGAATTCAGCTGCATTTACAAAATCACGTGTTCCTGTAATCGTGTTTACATTGGCAGAACAATTAGATGCTTTTGAACTAGACTTACAGAACATCTTAGGTACTTAGACGAACCCAACAAATATAAGAAGAACTTGCTCTTTATTAAATCAACGTTTGCACAACATACGATTACAAATAATTACACCGTTTCTAGTCAGGATTTACTACATTCATTTAATACCAATAAAAAACATTAAACTTATTTTTGATTTACTGAAATCATTTTATATCAACTATACTAACCAAGATTACTTATATTAAATGATCAAGTCAACTTTAAAGACTTGCTTCTTAATTTCAAATGTTTTTAAATGAGTTGAAGTATTTGTAACACCTTGCCGTCTAGTAAAGATTTATTTTCTTCTTAAGTTTAGTTAAATTCTTTCAAAAAATTTGTTATTTGTTTACAGTTTCTATTTTGTTGCATTGTTTGCGCATCATAAACTTATCAACCTTTGTACCTTTAATGTTAAATGGTCATTGCGACGACATTTTGTCTGATGTAACAATGCGTCTTTCGTTTATTATAAACTTACGAAAATTTACAGTTTTTCAAGTTTCACTCAAAACACACGCAACATGCGTACTTTAATTATTATTATGTTATAAACGTGCACCTTTGTTGTCCAAAAATTACAATTAAAATTGTAATTTGGCGATAAAAGGGCTCGTACAAAATTTATACTTAGCAATGATAATATACAATGTAAAATGATTTAACTCGTAATTGAAATCTCCCGGCGGAATGTGACGTTAGCGGAGACACGGCTATGGCCTTGTCCTCGGTTTGGCGTTTTTTGTGTACGGACGGCGGGTTAACATTTACACGTGGTTTGTTTTCGGTCCCCTTTTAGGGACGAATCGGTCGGCGTTTTGGTACTGGTAATGTGAACGGTTGTTTCTAATAGTCAGGGCTACGGATTGCTGTAAGAGGTTAGGTAAGTTATACATTAACGGCGGTCGTTTAAGACCACAATTATTCTTGGAGTTTAAGTTTAAGTTTAAGAATACCGCTTTATAAGTGACGGAAATTTGTCGTAAGGCACACTGGATAGCCTATAGTCATCCGAGTACGATGAAGCCTTGTATGCAAGCGGTCTATGCACGAGAAGTTATACTTTTGGTTTAGGTGGTGATCTGACTGCGGCTTTAATTAAAGTAAGCAAAGTAATTTTGGCACACCATTTGCCAGTGCTACCGAGGGAATCAACCACACTGTAGGTAGAGGTTCGATGATAAGTATTCAATAGCTGTAGAGTACGGATTAATAACTGTGGTTTTATAAGAAAATTTTAAGCGGTTAAAACGGTTTTGCCACAACCAGTACCAAATGCTAATCAGCAGTGAAAGTTGGCTTTGAAAATACGGTTAGTGAAAAGATCTGAGACCTATGTCTGGACGAGAAGAGTCAATCACCTGATACAGATTATGATTGCAGTTTAGAAATAGAAAATGCGGACAGTATATAGTAAAATTACTGAGTGCGGTTATTTAGACCGGATTCGGACGGTTGTTAAGGAGCTCGGTAATTTCAGGAGGATTCTGAAAAATAATTATAGAATAGTAATGAGATATTAATGGAATAATCATTGTATTGGCACCGCGTTTGCTCTTATAAATAGGACGTTATCACTAATCACCAACTGAAGAGAGACAGCAAACGTTATACGGAGTGGTAACGCTAAGTGGAAGGTTGCGGATTATAATTGAAATTTAAGTGAGATAATCATCCCAAAATTAAGGATTCTTTATTCTCTTCTAAAATAACTACTTTTTGTAACTGCAACTATTTTCTGAATAGTTCGTGGAATTATAGAAATTGTAGCAATAACTGAACAAATTGTATTAATTGGGTATTAAACTTTTTCAAAATTAATAATTTACAGTTTGTGGAAATCTATCAACACTGTAAAAATAAAAATCTGCACGGCCGTTTTCGAGAAATTACTCTTAAAAATTCAAAAATTTTCCCGCTTAAAACAAATATGAGAGTAATATAGCAGCGGTTGCAGTCCGCCTGTTCGTGTGATTTACATTTACATTTTAGAGTTTGGTGGGTTTTCATTAAACTTTAAATGTCTTAACTTAATAAGTATCCTCCTCAAAATAAGTAGTGTCTTGTATCTGGTTGTGTTAACATAAGTATATGTACCAGGTGTCTGACTAAGACAGGTAACCCACTGTATCTCAGAAACTATTTATCGTACAACTTGGAAAAATACAAAGTCGCATTAGAGAAACAACAGGAAATTATTTTCCTACTCCACCAATAGGGGGCGTAGTTCACAATTTTTTAAGGTTTACGGCTATTTTTTTAAATCAACCAATAAATTTGAAACATAGTACACATTTAAATGTAGTTTTGAAGTCGGATTAGGTGGTTTGCCCTCTCAGTTACAGTTTGATGTTTTGTGGAGTAGAACGTAGTTTTTTGTTTTACTTATGAATCTTCTTTAAAATCTATTTCTGTTAAAGTTATTAGATGGAGGAGAGAAAATGTTTGTCTGCTTTGTATATCATTTTAACAAATTTTTTTTTTTTTTTTTTTTCCCCCCCCCCCCCCCCCCCCCCCCCCCCCCCCCCCCCCCCCCCCCCCCCCCCCCCCCCCCCCCCCCCCCCCCCCCCCCCCCCCCAGTAAGAGCAGGTTTCAATAAAGTTTTTATGTTAATAAAAAAAACACGCTAGTTTCTAAAATTAAACTTATTGAATTAATGCCAAAATAGTTAGAATGAACAATTTATTACTTCAAGTCAATCAAACATGTTTTTGCAAATTTGAGCACTTGTAACGTGTAGTGCGGCGTCATACATTATTTTATATACGATAGAACTAACATTTTATTTTGAATGCCCATCATTTTGTTTGTACTTATACTTAGGACTTTATTCCATTACGCACGATTAATTTAAAGCAGACCTTCAAACACAATTATTATTAATTAATATAGGTTAGACATAGAAAAATATATCGTCATTTCGATTTATAGTAACATTATTTAGAAATAATACAAAGTAAAAGTTAGTTTTGAGATTGTGATCAACTTTTTCTTTTTATAAGAGTGAAACAGGCGTCAGTGTTATGCATTATTACTTTGATATTTTCTGAATCCAGAACAATTAGAGATAATTTGTAACAATATACATCAATTTGATATGCATTTGAACAATCACTGCACTCTGGCTATATTCTTGTAGTTTTTATTTTAATACTAAAATGTGCTTAAATAAAAATTCAGATATTAGGCATAAACAGCGTACAAATAAACACAAAAAGACTAGTGAGGTACATAATTGTAATGTAGCACACCTGTAGCAGGTGTCAACTATTCTAGACACGCGAAAATATGAAACACGTGCCTGTTGCATTTGATAAAGTAAAAATGAAATTTAATGTAAATTAAGTAAATGCCAACAAATAACTGTAACAACGATTGAATGTTTAGAAATGCAAATCATTATCTAAGCGATAACTGAGAATGCATAATACACTCGTGCCGGTAAACCCAAGTATTTCTGTGCAGTAGCATACACGCACGAAAGAGAACACCCGATGAGCTCATAATAAGAGCGAAATGCGCATTTAGCAAAAAACTTAGCAAAAAGTATCGTCATTTATTCCAAATATACAAAATACTCTTTCATAGGCTTGACGTCACAACGTTTATCGTGAATATAGCGAAAGGTACTGTATTGCAATTTTTATTTATAACAGGTAACGGTAATGTTGGGTAGGTTTTAGAAATTTATTTGACATTTAGTAAGTTTTATCAAAGTAGGTATTTATTTTGTCAATGTTTAGGTTATATTTATGTTACATTTTAATGGACACCTAGTGGTCGGGGCGCGATTACACGGCACTTCATAAATTTGAAGTGTGCAGGCATTTTGAAAATCGTAAAGTGAAATAATCTAAAAGTTAAAATACTTAAAAAAAATTATAGAGATCGTTGTATATACACCCCTGACACTCTTACGATAAGTAGTCAAACAAAAACTTTCAATCATTATTTTGACTGCGATCACCTATAAATTTATAATAACCCTTGTGTAGCGTCGGCCGCTTATATGAATGAACAGGTGGCAACAAACAGCCTTAATAAATATTGGTTTAATTGTTAAGTTTTTTCGCTTAAGTTATTTAAGTCACGTCTGTGTTTAGGTGCAATTCCCATAATTTAATTTAATTGTTTTATATTTGTAAAATAGTTCTTTATTAAATAAATATAAATAAATAAATCACACATCACACACCACAGGCAAATTAGCTCAGTTTTTAGAGCATCGTACTAATAACGCGAA